>CATIWK010170422.1:0-14919 GCA_949634005.1 Mallotus japonicus
TTTTTTTATTTTTAAAAGCACCTTTATATTTAAAAGGATATATTTTCACAAAAACATGAATTCAAGATTTATACCAAACACAATATAACAAAATATGAAATTTATTTCAAATGAATTTTATAAATTATTCATTTAAACCAAACACACTTCATTAATAAAAATTCATTTGCAAATGAATTCCATTTGGAATTCATTTCTAAATGAAATGAATTTCTTAATGGAATTGAACCAAACAAGGGCTAAGAGTGTGTTTGGTATAAATGAATTCTATAAAATTTTATGAAATTCATTTACAAATTCAAATGATGTATGTTTGGTTTAAATGAATTTTGTATGGAATTCATTTGCAATTCCAAATTTTTAAATTTGTGGAATTGATTATAACTAAACCAAATTCTATAAAAAATTATTAGAATTTTCAAATGAATTCCACAAAATTTAAGTCTATATTTTTAAATGAATAAATATATGTCCCCATTTTTATTTTCAAAAACATCTTTATATTTAAAAGGACATTTTTTACAAAAACTTGAATTCAAGATTTATACCAAACACAATATAACAAAATATGAAATTCATTTGAAATGAATTTCATAAATTATTCATTTGAACCAAACACATTTTTTTAATAAAAATTTATTTAGAAATGAATTCTATTAGAAATAAAATGAATTTTTTTGATGGAATTGAACTAAATAATAAAGAACAATTAATGAATTATTGCAGTCGCAAAGTACCAGATTTGGAGACCTTTAATTTCCAAACGACCGTGGTACTTGAAGTTGAAGTCCATAACAGGTATTAATAGCATTAATTTGAATGCATGAAAATTATTTTCAACTTTTCTTAAACCCTTTTTTATTTTTTATTTTTTGAAAAGGAAAGATAACATTAATTAAATATGATTATACAAGGAGGAGAGTAAAATCTTACATATATCAATAAAACTAACCAATCTTGCTCGTAATCTAAAAGCATAAAGAAGAACAAGAAGAAGAGAAGTATCATCAAAGGAAAGATACAGCCACCAATACACCGGAGTGTGACTATGGGTATGGCAAAACTCATTTGAGAGAAGACCTTGCATGTCAGAATATCACGATGCAGTTCCAAGAGCTTGTCGTCCTCTTCCATTTCTTCCATGAAAGCATGAGAAGCACCTCCTTGCATATGTAAGAACAAAATTCCCACAAAAGGGAAAAGCAAAATCTCACAAGGAGAAGCCAAAAGGGGAATATAACCCCAGATCTAAAAAAACTACTAGTTATTATGATAAAGGAACCTACTATATACAAGACTAAAAGAAAGAGGATCAATTTCTGACCAAAAATGGCCAGAAATTGATACCATCAACCAAAGAAAAAATGAAGAACCAGAGGCACCCAAACAGGAAGAAAGAAGAAAAAAACCTTTTTATCTATAATATTTTTTAAACCCTTTTTTATTAGGAGTGAAAAATTGGAATTTTTTATTAGTTTTTAGTTTCTGGATTCGATAGCAACAGCAAGGAGAAAGTAAAAAAAAAAAAAATGGAAAACAAGGTCTGTACGACGTTGCCCAAATACCTGAAACAACATAAGAGACCACGAGATGTTCTTCTGAGTCAAAGGCTTGGATTTCTGATGAGCTTGTTGTCATGCTCATGACCATAATCATTACTTCGGTGTATTCTTTACACCCAAGTCAGATTTCTCTTATTCTGATGTAGACGATCAAAGAAAACGATTCTCCAACTTTCACCTGTGAGTCTGTGACATCTGTGTTGAGAAAAGGACTTATTTGACTCGTTCAATCTCAAGGGCTGCACGCACTTTTACTGTAGTGGATGTACTGTTAGATATGTTACTTTCTCCAAAATTATAAAAACTGAACCCAAAAAGATAGCCTAAAATAATTCTGGGAAAAATAATTCAACTATAATCTGAAATTGTAGGTGTAGATTAATGAATTTGTAAGTAAAAATTAATGAATATTCAGGTGAAGTTTAATGAATTTTGTTGTAGATTTATTAATCTTCATCTATATATTCATTGAGGATCAATAAATTTACAATTAAAGCTTAATGAACCAGCATATCATTTAGTTTTGGTTTAGACTACGTTGGAAACTATATTTTTAGCGCCATCAGATTTGAAAATATAATAAGCTTTGAAATTTCGAATGAGTGAGCGTGCGTAGTAGTGTTGAAACTTAATTTGTATACTAGTTAATGTATATTAAAATACTATATATTCGATAATTTTGTAAATTAAAAAAAAATATTTCTGTATGAAATAAGATATGCACAATTATTTATTTAGCAGTCACGTTGTTAGTATCAACATTACGGACTAAATAAAAAATAATTTTTTAAAATTATAATTTTATTCTTTTTATCTTATAATATAGGGAACAATTAAATTAGAAGAGAGACATTTTAACTTTTTATTGCGAATAACAATGTACTATTCATGTTGTTATGCACAATATTAATTATTAAATATTATCTTTTAAAATAGGATGAATTACTATTTGCCTTCCGCAAATTGTTATATTATATTATTTGATTCCTAACATTTAAAATTTATATTATTTCCTCTTTTATTTGGCAAAATTATATTGTTTACCTCTTCCGTTAAATATTCCGTCACAATTACCGTTAATTGACATAATAATTATCAAGTAAATACTATTTGCCCCCTCTATTTAAATATATTATACTATTTGCCCCTAATATTTAGAAATTATATTTTTTTATTATTAAACTAATTTTCTTAAACTTTAACTAAAAATGATAATTATATCGTTTACATAAAAATATAAAATGCATAATTTTAATTTTATATAATTAAAATTTTAATTAAATACCAATTAATTAGTATTAGTTTTAAAATATCTCTACTTAAATAATAACTTAAAATACTTATGTTGCATTAAAAAATTTAATAAAATCAATTCTCATTTCAATTTTAATTATTTATTCGAATTGTTAGTTTTAATTGTTGGGTATATAAATTAAAATATTTAAAATTATTAACAAATATAATTTATTTACTTAATAATATATACGAACATTTCAAATAAAAATAAAATTTTAAAGGTAAAAAGAGAATTTATTTGGTTAATTTTTTAAAAAATATTTTAAGTTAAGACTTAAGTAAATATATTTTAAGATCATGAGTAATTAATAGTTGTTTGACTAAAATTCTGATTAGATTAAAAATAATTTTTATTTTATTTTATTTTTTATTAAAATATTTTTAAAAAAATTATCATTTTTATAGTCAATTAATGATAATTTAATTTAACATAAATTCTGTTAAACAATTAGTTTAATATATATTTTGTAAATTTTAGGAGCAAATAATATAATATACCTAAAAAGAGGGAGGAATAGTATAATATATTCAAGTAGAGGGACAAGTGGTATTTACTTGATAAAGTGAAGTGGAAGGGCCAATATGAAGAAAAGAATAGCTGGGAAAATGAAGACAACCTTCAGGCATTCAAGTACAAGATTGAACAGTTCATAAAGTTACAGTCAACGAGGGCGTTGACTGCTTAAGTAGGGGAGAATGTCAAGGGGTAGCATTTTGAGGTCATAGGGGCATTTTAGATATTTCATATTTTATTTTATGTAATTTCATAGGTGTGATTAGGGGTATAATCGAGCCGAGTCGAGTCGACACACTACCAAGCTCGAGCTCGACTCGATTGTCAAACTCGAAGCTCGAGCTCGACTCGAACTCGATCGTGCTCTTCTTTTTGAAGTTCGAGCTTGACTCGATTAAAGAATTCATACACTCGAACTCGACTCGATTAATTAAATTAAATTTTTAAATTTTTCAAATTATATATTTTTAAAATATTCAAACTCGACTCGAGCTCGAACTCGACGCGGTTAGTAATATATATTTATAATTATATTAAAATAAAGGGTAAAATAGTAAATATATCAAACTCGATTCGAACTCGATAGGTTCAATTAAGCTCGCGAGCCTATCGAGTCACATATTTTGGAGCTCGAGCTCGACAATAATAGAGTGGATTTCGAATTTTTTTCGAGTCGATCCCGAGTAGCTCGCGAATAGGCTTGGCTCGGTTACACCCCTAGATGTGATGGGTGGAACATTGTGATATCTACTCCTACCAACTCTTATTGTGCTCTTTATACTCTTTAGGGGGAAGTGACTAGTCATCAAGGGTTTAGGCCGGAGATCTAATCATGTTAATGGTACCTAGGATAAAAAATTTAACGAAAGGGATAAATAGTGTAATTATGCAAAATAGAAGGAGAAGATAATAGAAATTTCAAAAGTGAAGGATCAAATAGTGTAATATAGTAAATCATATGGGAAAGTAGTAATTCCTAAAATTAAAGTATTTTGGTGGAAGGTCCTTAAGGGTATACTTCCAATTCAAACTGCCTTGCGTGTAAGAGGAGTTGTTAAATCAGATTTATGTCAAGTTTGTAAAGCTGAGTCTGAGTCTGATATTATCACATGTTGTTTGAATGTCCTCGTGCTCGAGCTACATGGTTTGCTTCTCAATTTGCATGCATTCCTAGATTAAACAATGCAAATGGTATGATTGATTGGTGGTTTGAAGTATCAAATATGTTTAAAAATGAGGAAGATCTGTTTATGTTGATGTTAGTAATTGGATGGGCAATTTATAAATGTAGAATTGTTAAGGTTTTTTCAAAAATTGCCCCGGATCCTTTAAAAACACTGAATAATGCTGTCAATTTATATTCAGAAATTCTACATGCTCAATTAAGTGAAGATCAATTAGTTGTACAAAGATCTGATCTGATTGAAGAGGATAACTGGAAGCCTCCACCTGCTGGTGTCATCAAATTCAATATTGATGCAACTTGTCATAAATCTGATTATGTAGGTTTAGTTGTCATTGGAAGAGACTAAAACGGAAGGCTGGTTCATGGTGTTGCCCACATAAGGAAAGTTTGATCCCCTCTTGCTGCAGAAGTTGAAGCCTGATGTTGGGAGTTAACTACACCATTACCTCATGATGCAAAAAATGTATTTTTGAAATGGACTCTCTACAAGTAGTCCAAGCTGTTAACAAGAAGCAGAAGGCACATTGGCATATATTTTTAGTAGTAGATGCTATTTGGTCTAAGCTCAATCTGTTGGACTTACCTCTTTTGTGTGGGTTAAAAGAAGTATTATTGCTGCTGATTGGGTTTCGAAAGTTGTTTTTAATTTTATTCTTCCTTTAGACTGGATGTATAATGTACCTCATGAACTTCTTAGTTTGCTTTAATATAATTTCCTTTCTTGACCAAAAAAAAAAATACTAACTCTTTTTTCGATATTAATTATGAAAATAATCTTTAATACCATTGGCAATTAATACTTAATGGAACAATTCACTTCAATAAAATTTGGCATAACCAATTCAGCTAATTACACTATAGCCAATCAATCTACTGCCAAGCCTCTCGAGTCGTGACATTTGACTGGGATTCGGAATTAGCTAGGGTGTGAACGAGTTGAGCCGAGTCGATTACAGTTTTAACAAGTTTAAATTTAATTCGTATATAATCAAGTCGAATTCGTTATGTCTTTTAGTATTCGTAACCTGTTCACAAATGTAAATAAACCAAAAAAATTCATAAAAAATATACAAACTATAGATTAAAATTATTCATTATAAATTTAAAATAACCTACTTACTAAGTAATTTATAATGTATTTAATAAAAACTATAATTTTATTCTAGCAGTATCTTTTTAAAAATATTTTTACATTTATTTTAAATAAAAAATTTATATATTACATATTTTATACCAAATTATTAACACATTAAAATAATGAACTAGCTTACGAGTTTCACAAACCGAATTTTACATAGTTTGAATTCGGCTTGTTTATTAAACGAGTTTTATTACACAAATTTGAACTACCTTTTATCAAATTAAGCTCCAAATAGTTGACAAACATCTTGATTCATTTACAACTCTACTCATAAGTCAGGATCAATCTCCCCTTCCCCTTCCCCTTCCTCACTATACTGTGGGGAAAAAAAAAAAAAAGTCTAAATATTTCCCAATCCATAAACTGTCTAAGCACACATTTTTTGGGGTGGACTTGGACAAGTTCATGAATTCGGATTGGTTTAGACTCAAATCATCATTGAAAAGTTTTTTTTGTTTCTCTTGATTTTGTAGAATTTATTAATTTATTTTAAATGAAAATAATATTATATACTTATTTATTTTATGTTTAAAATATTTAATACAAATCAAAATATATTCAAATTTAATATAAATAATTTTTTATGCAAAGGACAAATACATTAGCTACTAACTTAATATACCTGATGTTAAAATTAAAGAGAATTGTATTTTATATATGAAGTTTAGGTTTGATATATGCTCAACTAGAGAAAAAAATATAAATAAAATTTTATTATATTGTTTAGTAAAAAATTTATTTATATTTTAAAATTAATTTTTATAAATTTAATTTAGTATATAATTTAGGCTAAAGTAAAATTTAGCCTCTAAATTTAAACGCGATAATTAATTAAATCATAAATTAATTTTCAAGCCGATCATTGCGCCATTTATGGGCTTGGTCTGCTGGTCCAGACCAATATTACAATATCACGTGCAAAACACGTGCTTCTTGTAACGACCTTTATACAACTCAACCGGGGATTAAAGTCCAATCGAAAAAAGAACAAAAAAAAGAAAATGGTTTCTTTGCGTTTTCCGTTCTTGTTTTCTCAGCCTAAGAAGCAGCCTCCCGCCACCACCTCCCGCCACTTCTGCGCCACCGTAACCACCGTCGTGGCATGTGGGGTTGCTGCCGGAGCTACTACATTTGCTGGGATAGCAGCCACTCGGCACAATTCTGCTATCTCAATATCAAAACATCCATTCATACAAAACGCATTGGATTTGCTGTTTCCCTGTAATTCATCTATACCATTTGCTTCACTCTCTTTAGCTGATGCTTCAACTGCTACTACTGTTGTGGAATCGAAAACCGGTATGTCGTTTGCTTCAGTTATTTATGAATCGAGGAGACTTTTGGGAATTGGCTTGAGGAAAAAGAGTGTGCTGGGATTGAAGAACATCGATGTCTATGCATTTGGTAACCACATTTTGCTTTTTAATCATTTCCAGCTCATAAAGTTTTCTTTTTTTTTTTTTAGTTTAAATTTTATTCGTTTGTGATTGCAATTTTTATTTTCAAGTCTTTTTAGATCATTTACAGATGGTTGTCCATTTTTCTAATCGTGTAGTTTAATTTTTATTCATCTGGCTATGCACATTGTCTGCTTAGATGAGAAATTGAGCGTTGGGGTGTACAGTTTGCTTCCTTTGGGCTTATTGTTTGTTGGCCATTTTGAAGTTCCTTCTTTAGCTTTATGAAGTGAAAGTCTGGTTTGGTTGGTTATCAAAAAAACTAGAAAAGTATCTCTTTACTTGCTAAATTAGTGATGTAGTGTTAAAATGGATGTTGTGTGCATAACCTTAAGACAAATTTTTTTTTTTTTTAGCCAGGAAGTTTCTTTTTAGCTTTTCTTCGTTGATGATGCCAATTGATGGCAGTGGCTCAATGCACAATTTGAGGAATCATTAACTAATTTGTGAAATTGGCAATTTTCTGTGTCTAAATGATATAGGGTATTATATGATATGAGAGAGAAATTGAACATTTACTCAGAAGTATTTTATGTTTACTACTTAAGTTCTGGGGACAATTTTTTTTTTTTTTTTTTTTTTTTTTTTTTGCTGTTACTTAAGATCAGGGACCCTTTAGAGCTCTTTCCTTGTTTTTCGTTACATTACATTCTTGGAGCGAAATAATTTGTTTACACAATGGTTGGGCCGTTGGGGAAGCTTTACTTCAATTGCTCCTCATATCTGCTTTAATGGAACTTATGATCTTTCTTTACTGAACAACAACTCAAGTTATACATCTCCCAAAAGAACTTTTCAAGTTATTCTATGTAGATAAATTCCCTGAAGAAAAGTACTTGCAATTCCACCTTAAGACCTCTATACTTTCATGGAAATTTTTGTTGGCCATCTGATTCTTTACTTTATATGCCCAATGTGATATTGTGGCTTGTTATACCAATACTAATAGCAGCCCTATGATAACCATTCTATCTATGCTATCACTAACACACGATAATGCTGATAATGACAAATGTGAACTATAAATATGTAAATCAGGGTAACTAAAACACCATATTGTAATTTGAATGATGGAAAAATCCTGTCATTTCTTAAGTTTTGACAAAATAGTGTCTTTGCACAGGTGTTTATGCTGATGGTGATTAAGCAAAAAAGGTTTTGGGCGAGAAATATGGAAAACTATCCATTTCTGAACTCAAGGAAAACAAAGGTTTCAAAGATGATCTCATGGAAGGTGATTTTTGCATGACTGTTAGACTTCAAATAGTCTACGGTAAGCTAAGCATTCGCTCGGTACGAAGTGCTTTTGAAGAATCTGTAGGAAGCAGACTGCAAAAGTTTGGAGGCCCAGAAAACAACGAGTTGCTTCAGAGGTGACATATTTTTCCAACTAGGAATACTTTTACCACTTGATTATAAGAAGTTAATGGGACATAACTGTTTCAAGGCTCATAATTTTAAATTATTGCAACTTTAGGCATATTATTTCTTTGATCTTTGCTTTATTGGGGACACTATTTTATTCTATGGTTGAAAATAGATCAAATTTCATAATGACTTTACAGAAGCAATCTGTTCATTCTCCTTGCTGATGATGTATGATACAGTGTCTCAATATTGTAATTACCTTGGCATGCTTATCCCCTGTATCCTTTGGCTTCCCATAGTGTTTCTTGTCTAGCTACATTCATTTTTTGTCTGGGTATTTTTAGACATGTGCACAGCCTCATTTTTTCCATGTGCGTTCCCCTGCTGATTATGTTTTTGATTGATCAGTTGTGAGTATAATATACGTTTTGTGCATTTATAGTCTTCTAATATTTGATTCATTTGTAGGTTTACTTCTCAGTTTAAAGATGAATATAAAATTCCACGAGGTTCTGTGATAGAGCTCTCAAGAGAGAAAGGCCATGTGCTTCGAACAACAAGTGAGATCTCCTTGTCTTTTTTATTTTTTCTTGAAAAAGTTTACCTTGCCACTGCTTGTCTATCACAGAGCTAGAATGCGCATGGTTACTTGGGAATGTTCTTTAATGAGAAACAAACATATGAAAAAAAAAATGAAAATCACTGCATCAGACTTGGCTATATGTCCAACACCCAATCTGATGCCAAGCACTGTAAGTCGTTCTTGTTATGTGCATTTGATGTTCCATAAAGGAAATTAGTTTTCAAGAGTATACATCTATTAAAAGTGGAATGAAGATTTTGTTCCATCATATATCATTGTATTTTTGTTGCAATAAAGCTTTGTCTAATATCTTTTCTCTTAATCTCTGTAGTTGATGGGAAAGAGGTGGGGAATATACAGAGCAAACTCCTATGTCGATCAATTTTAGATTTATATATCGGCGATGATCCATTTGATAGACAAGCCAAAGAAGACATTGAGAGCACACTGGCATCTCTCATACAGAAGTGAGCAAGCCATCATATGTAGAACAAATATACAGGATGAAATCTGCAATTATCCCTTGCTATGATCAATATTTGGTTGAACTAGTACATCGGATCCTTTTAGAATAGATATCAGATCTCAGGGATATGTGCTGAACATTTTGAGGACTTTTCCCAGTGATGCATACGCCTTTGTTCACAAGCCTATGCATTTGATTGTTTGTTAAATATAAATTAGTGAATGATAAGCTTTCAGATTGTACTAGATAAGTAGGTGTGCCTCCATACTCTTAGCCTACTGAAGTAGAACAAAAGCATCTTAGTGTTTTGCCATTTTAGTAGTATTATGCTTCTGTACATCCTCTGTTCGCCAACCAAAAGCTTCAATATCAACAGCCACCTTCTTTGGACAGGCATAACTCGGTCACCTCATCGTTTAACGGCTTTAGAAATTTCATAACATAACCCAAAGCATCACTTCAGGATTTTGTGGACATGTGGGTCGCAATAGCTGCGAAGGCATCTGGCTCTTGAGAACTCGTACGCATCTAATCCATTTCTATTCGATAACCAACTTGAAGATGATAACTTGAACTTCATTCTATAATGTCCCTACCATTAATAACGATAGACAAGGCTTAAGTTTTGGATGCTTTCTATTCTACAAAATTATAATATATGTACATGTCAAATTTACATTATACCAACGAAATCAAAATTAAACCCCATGAATAACCTATAAGACTAAACTAGCCCCAACTAACCGAAATTCCCAACTATTTGGCAGGTCCATACTTCAGTGACCTTCAAGAAATAGTCATTCATGATTGATGTCAAAGAAATGAATAGGTGAGAGCACTTGGTAGTGATAAATATCCAAGTATCAGTTAGACATGCGCACTGCACATTTTATCCTCCAAAAATAATGAATTATTCCACCATCTGCCAGCAACTGTGAATTTGTCCCTAGCACAACCAGAATTAAGTGGCGCATAATGTAATGATAGCCCCAAAATTCCAAATCCTCCAGAACCTTCAGGAAGACAACTGCAGTTCACTTTTGTGGCTTCAGCCGGCATGGCCAGTATATGATAGGCACTGTACTAGAAATAGGACGCAACCATACCCCAATTGCAGTACCTGAATTGGAGGAATATAATGTAATGTGAGAGCGTGCTCCTTGTGAAATTTTACCAACACTTAAGCATCATTTGTGGAGTTGTCTGGACTCCCGTTTGACTGGCTACTAGCACCTTAGCCCAGAAAACTCACCTTAATGCTAGTACTTTAGCTCAGAAAGGCGACTGGGGCATGTGCTCAGGATTGAAGGCACATCCCTTCCACATACTGGAGAGGATTTCTGGCCATTCCCCGTCAAAGAGTTGTCACTCTGTTGTGACTGCAATAAAGTAACTGATGAATTAGCTGCCTTGGCATTTGATGTTGTTCTCAAGTTGCTCCCACTAGGTAGAGAAGCAGCAACTAATTGAGACGAAGACTGAATGTTAGGAGGCATTTGTTGCCCTTGTGGTGTTAAATTGGACTTGGAATTTCCTCCAAAAGATATCTGGGTTTGTGTAGCTCTACCTTGATGCAGGGTAACATTTTTCAGGGTTGATCGGTTGGAGGCCATGAGAGGTGTTTGGGAAGCTTGCGCAGCTGGGGTCTTTGGTGAGCTTGTCCGGTAGGAACTTTGGGGAAAGCTGCTGTTTTGAACTTGACTTTGTGTAAAAATAGGAGCACCATTTAAAAATTTATAGCCAGCAGAAGATGAGGGCGAGCTATGAGGTCCTGATGTTTTACTTTGAGATGCTCCATTAGGATGCTGTTGCTGCTGTAAATTCTGCTTCTGAAGCTGAATTAGCTGGTTTTGCTGGGAATTTGAAGCATTAACAGCAACTGCAACATTTGTAGTTGAATTAATGGAGCAAGGCGGCCAGTTTCCAGTGAAAGGAGATGACACAAAGTTAAGAGTTCTAGCTGAATTATCAAAAACAAGTGTCTGTCCAATATTTGGTGCCTTTTCCAGCATGACCTTTTTTCTGTCATCAGGATTGCTGGCACTTCCTCCAGTCTTCCCTTCAGATATCAGGTGACTCTTTTTTTGTTTGGAATGAGGTGCAGATATAACCTGGTACCCTTTCATCTCTGGAAGGCTTTGGAAGATTGCAGGATTTCGTGTCATATCTAAGAAGTTCAGGTTCGATGGTGTATTGCCTCCATTGAAAGAGGCAAATGACATTGCAAATGCTTGAGAAGGGATAATCTCTACTCCACCCTTCAGGCTCTTCTCCTGTGATTGCTGCTTCTCGCCAAGATTGCCACTGCCACTAACAGTTGTGTAAGGCAGCAAAGTAATGTTCGACTGAAGAGGAAGCATTAAGTTCTGGACCTGAACACTCTTTTGAGAGTGAGAGGCTCGAGTATCAGCTGTTGTTTGGGTGCTTTCTCTACTCATGTCAGTTTCAAGCTTTCTGGATTGATGGGATAGCACATGCTGCTTCTGTTGCTGCACACTTGGTGCGATCGTAAAATTATTGGCACCAACTTGTGTCCCATGAGGCTGCAGCGATTGCAGTTGCTTGTGGGATGACGATGAGCCACTCGATGAATTTTGATAAACTGGTTGGACCAGACTCTGAGAATGAGACTGTTGCTGCTGTAACTGGGCAGGATGTAGCATCTGAGATGAGTAGAAAGACCCATTATATAAAGGCAATGCTTGAGCAGAATTTCCACCTTTTAATGTTTGTGGACTTCCAAAGGATGCAGTAACAGGGAAAGGATAACCATTGTTTGGTAGTATTGTCAAGTATGGGGCTTCATTGGCGGCCGTATTTGGATAACTGAAACTCATAGCTGCAGTTACAGGTGGCAATGTTGAAGAATTTGTTGCAACTCCAGCTACTGCCTTGCTGGACAATGGTGCACTGTTAATCGAGGCAGTAGATTTAGAAGGCCCACTTTGACTGCCTATTGATACTGCTGGTGCTTGATGCTGGGCGAGAGAAAAGATAAAGGCAGGGCCACCATTCTATAGTTTAAAAAGAAGAGGATCAATAACTTTGCATGAGCGTACTTCTAGAACAAAATATAAGATGAGAAAAGAAAAGAAGACTTATGGAACCAACTATAAAATTAACTATAGCGATCAGGATAATGTCATACCAGCAAATTACAAGCAGGGGCAGGCTGTGGGGATTGATGAAAAACAATTCGTCTTTTATGTGCTGCGTCTATGAACTTGGCCCCCTCAGGGCTTTTATCTTTCCCGGTAAAAACTGGAATATTTGCCACAACTTGCCCTTTGTCCTCAGCAGTGTTTGTCTTTGCAACTGAAAAGCTACCTTGCAATGAATTTCCAATAATCATACTATCCATGGAAGGCATAGCATTGGATTTGTTGTCACAGAGAGAAGCAGAACTAGCAGCTGCTGGCCATAAAGGGTTCATTTTTGTGAGTTGCTGGTAAACGTGAATGTTGCTAGCAATATAATGGTGAGTTGCACATCTCTTTGGGCGAGGTTGAGAGAGAAGAAAACGAGGCGGCTGCACATTTTTTTTTTCAAATTAAAAGTAAAATTTAATGACATCTCAAAAATAAAAAAAAATTAAAAATAGTCCGATAAATGTCAAAGTTGTAGCCATGAGGGACAAATACAGGATACCTGTAGCGCTGTTGATGATCCTGCAGTCCCATCCATGGGTATGACTTTCTGAAAGGGAGGCATGTATCTGCCAGTGTACACAAGTTAGTTGCATAGTTCCATAATCACTGATGTGTTCGTAACAGAATAATCTAAATGAAAATTGAAACTGAGAAGAAGCATAGCAAATATCACACCCGAGAGGAGGAAGACTACTAGGCCAGCCGGGTACGGCAAATGGTAAGGGTACTGAGCTAGATTGAGCTGATAACATATGGACCAAAAAAAAAAAAAATCTGGTTCAGTATTAAAATTAAAAATGATAGTTCAAATCATTACATTGAACATCAAGCTGAAAGGCAAAATACCAATTGGTTCCAATTCAGAAATGGTAGTTTTAGCTGGCTGATTCTGCTGTAGTTTAGCGTTATCATCATTGCTACTTTCATGCTTCAGCTTCTCCAGATTAAGCCTTAATTCAGGCTTGTCTCCCTCGGCTTTTATCCGCTTATCTCCGTGTTCCACAAGTATTGGTACCTTCATCAATCTCACGACCTGTTTTTCATTCCTAGCCAAATTTTCTGTCTTCTGCAAGTTAAGACAAAAATTGAGTCAAAAGTTAAAACGAGATATAGAATGTTGAAAAGTCAACTCAAGTTTTTGAACTTAAATTTAGTTAAAAAGCTAAGCTTTTACCTACCATTTCCACATCCTCAGAAGTAGGTTTAGGATCAGAAGACAAATCACACCCACGAGGTTCTGGAGAAGATGCAACAGGAGGAGGAGCCTGCCGAAAAGGCTTAGAAATTTGAACATGGATAAACCAATAGAAACATGATCTGTAATTCTGTATGCTACAAGAGAGATCCTCACCATCAGATCAATTTTGAACTTCTCCCCGCGTTGGCCCTCTCTCTGATAAAATTAACTTCTAAAATTTATAAATTTTAATTTTACTAAGGGAAAAGTTGTAAATTGGACTCTCACATTTTGTCCTAGTTTTACATTAGATCTTATATTTTTTTTGGCTTAAATTGGAATTTTTATTTTGAAAATTTAGATCATATTAAACCATTACTGAGTACAATCAAATTCTATAACTTTTTTTTAGTAAAATTAAATCCTATAAATTAATAAAAAAATTAATTTTAACGGATACTAACAAATAAAATTGATAATTTCTTGAAAAATATATATAAAATCTAATTATAAAATTTTAAAAGTTTTTAAATTTATAAAATAATTTTTTAAATTTTTTCTTAAATTTTAAAAATTTTACAATCAAATGATATAAATTTAAAAAAAATGACCAAATTTATTTGTTAATATAAGTAGTGAATTGATAATTGATATAAAATTTAATTTTAATAGTTAAATCATTTTTTTATTAATTATTGTGTAGGTATAAAAATTACTCCCTCCGTCCCATAATATTTGACAAAGTTACTTTTACACACAGATTAAGAAAATTAGTTAATTATAGTTATTTTGTGTACTTTTACCACTTTGTTACTAAAATACCCTTATTAATGCTTTTTATTTTATCAAGTATGAATAATGCTTATTTAATGTCGTTGATAAGATCAAAATTTATAGTGAATTAATAATTTAAAAAAATACCACCAATTTTAATACTCCTATTTAATAAAATTGTCTTGCATTAGTATTCAAATACTACAGTATTAAACGTCACTTTAGTAACAAAAAAATTGAAAAATG
>CATIWK010170431.1:0-11162 GCA_949634005.1 Mallotus japonicus
AGGAGAAAGCTTGAAAGTTAATGGTCAAAGACTGAAGAAGTACTATGGAGGCAATGTTGATGAATTTCAACATGTTGTCTACTTGAACAAGTTCGTGCAGTGACATAAGAGAAGGTCAAGCTTATGACCTTTTAAGTGGAATTCATACTGGAACTTGAAGAGGAAAGCTCAAAATCTCCGTGAATTGAAGATGTAGAGGCACAGCCAATCCTGAGCTTGAAAATTTCACTTCACAGAACAAATAGTGATGCACAGCCATGCATCAAATCTACACAGCCATGCACTAAATGCACAGCCATGCGCACGGCCAATCCTGGTTCAATTTCTTGAGACAGCAAAAGTGCACAGTCATGCGCACGGCTAATCCTGGTTCAATTTTCTAGACAGCAAAAGTGCACTGCCATATGCACGGCCAATCCTGGTTTGATGATTTAAAGAATAAACTCAACTACAACCAAAGTTTTATAATTTCTAAGTCATGCAAATCGATAACATCGAGACTGAAACTTATTTACTAAAGAAGATAATCAGAAAAAAATACATCATATATGAACAATTTACTAATCACAACCCAAGCACATAACTCTTTGAAATTCAATGAACACAACTCTAAAAGAGAAACACTAAGGTCTATAACTCTTTTATTTTTTGTAAACAAAACTTTGGTTGTGAATGCGTTTTACGGTCCATTTCACAACATCTTTTCTTTTCATTGCTTTTTGCTTTGATGAGTGTGTTTTACGCACCATCTCACCATTTTTTTTATTCTCTCAATTCAATTCTTCCCACTTAGTCATCCCCTGCGCCGTTCCCATATTACTAAGCGTGGATACCACCGAGTGAGTCCTTTGGATACTCTTACTCTAATTAGAGCATTAGAGGAAATTCAGAGCTTGTAAAAATTTAAATTTAAGCACTGCTCTTACTTAAGAAAAGAGATAATTTTTTTTATAGAATTATAAACCAAAATGCACTCTCTCCTAAAATCATGCTCAAATTCAATCTCAAAGTTCATGCCTAGGTTATAAAAACTAAATATTTCATACATAATGACCATGTACAACCATCTTAGTTAATAAACCATTCAATAATTCGATAATTGAATTGGAAAGCAAACTTATACACTATTGTTCTCTAATTGTAATCAAGCACCAATTTTGCATAAAATAAAAACAAAAAGTTTTAAGGACAAGCTTTACCATAAGTGTGGAAAAATTGAGTTGAAGGTTAATGAAAATTAAACAACTTTTTATTTTATTTTTATTATTATTATTTTTTTTTTTGTGAAAGAAATTAACTAGAATATAAACTATCTAAATGCAATGTGGTTATACAATATGAAAATGAAAATGAAAATGCTAGATCAAAAATTATGAAATGAAAATGAAAATGCAAATGACACCCTCCCACACACTTATCATTGTCATTGTCCTCAATGACTTAAACAAACAAAAAAGAAATCACAAAATAACTAGAACAATAAACAAAATATAAAGGAGAAGAAAAGAATACTTCCCTGGATAGTGATCCTTGGAGAAGAGTACATGGTGAAATAGAGAGGAAAATAACATATTTAATGAGGTGGAAAGTGAAAAGGGAGGAGAAAAGAAGAGAAGAGAAAAAAAAATGAAGATAGGGTGGTTAGGGTTTGCAAAAAGAGGGTATTTATGCAAATTTTACCACATGAGTGTGTTGCGCATATGTGACAAATTGTGCCAAAAGATGCTGCGTGAGGCATAATTGTGCACGGTTGTGTGCAGATTGTGTCACAAAGTGTGCAACCTTCTATCCAGGTTAATTTCGATGGTTTTATACATAACACAAGTGTGTTCTGGGTGTGTTTGAAACCGTGCCGTAAATGTCATCTCGTCACACGGTCATGTGGTGACCGTGCGTAAAAGTGTGCAACTTTCTGGAAAACTTTTTTTGAATGTAAAATGCGATAACACAGCCATGTGCTATCCGTGCAAGAAAATGTGCATGCTTGCCAAGACAATTGATCCTTAGCTTTTTCATCTTCCCACTTTGCTTATGAGGAACCTAAAATAAAAGCATTAAAAACTAAGATAAATAAAGAGAAAAAATAATAATAAAGCAGAAAAATAAAGAAAAAATAAGAATTGAATAAGAAAATATTGGGTTGCCTCCCAATTAGCGCTAATTTAATGTCATTAGCTTGACCCCAATGATGGATCTTCACTTAAGGATGATTGATTAAGGAATAATCTTCCCCCACTTGAGCTTGTTTTCTTGACACTTAGAAAGAAGAAGAAAAATTCTTAAAATTCATATTTTTCATAACATTTTTAATTCGCCACTCTTTAGCATCTTTTGCTAGAGGCCTCTTTTTCTTCTTAACTTTCTTGGTTGCTTGTGCCTCCTTAGTATGACGAATGAGGTGTGTTTTAGGTGGCTCTTTGGGAACTTGTGGAAGATTGGCTTTTGCACAAACATCAACCGTATCTACCTGAAAATAAGAGGTCATTGATGAGGATTGGATTAGCTTCTTAAAGACATCAAACTCTACTTTTTCTTCTCCAATCTCAAGAATAATTTTTCCACGTTTGACATCAATTATTGTACCTGTGGTAGCAAGGAAGGGATGCACTAAAATGATTGGAATTTGAAGGTCCTCTTCCATCTCTAGAATGATAAAATCGCCCGGCACATAATAGTCTCCAACTTTAACGAGCACATATTCTAGGATTCCATAAGGATAGATGATGGACCTATCTGCTAGCTGTAGTGACACCGTTGTTGGTTGTGGCTCACCAATGTTTAGGCGCTTGCAAAAAGAAAGAGGCATTATGCTTAAACTTGCACCTAAATCACTTAAAGACTTACTTATAAACTCATTCCCAATAGTGCATGGAATAGTGATACTCTTTGGATCCTTAAGCTTTTGTGGAAGCTTATTTTGAATTATTGTACTGCACTCCTTATTGACAGGAATGGTTTCATGATCCTCCCACTTTCGCTTATGTGAAATGATGTCTTTTAAGAACTTGGCATAGGCGGGCATTATGTTGATCACATCCAAAATTGGTATGTTCAATTTAAGCTATTGGAATGCCTTTAAAAACTTCCTAAACTGCTTGTCATGTTTGTCATGTTTGCTCCTTTGTTGCATTTGAGGGAAGGGGAGTGGTGGAGTGATAGTTTTAGGCACCTCCTTTTTTTTTAATTCCTTCTCTTCAATGTACTCCTTTGTTTGTTTTTCTTCTTTGAAAACATCCTTTACAACCTCTTCTTCTTCCTTTTCGATTCCCAACTTAGGTAGTTGCTTTCCACTACGAAGTATTATTGCATTCACTTACTCTCTTAGGTTCCCGAGTTAACTAGGAAGTTTACTCAGTTGTCAAAAATTAGAGGCACTAGCTTGTGAAGCAATTTGATTCTCTAACATCTTTCCATGCGCAAAGAGTTGATTAATTTGAGATGCTTAGGATGCAAATTGGGATGCAACTTGAGATGTTAGATTCATGATCGTATCCTCTTGGTTCTTTTGATACTTCTCTTGATTTCTTAGCAACTTTTCAATTATGGTTTCAAGATCAAGCTTGGTCTCACTTTGTTGATGGAAAGTATTCTTTTGTTGGAATCCAGGTGGTGGCTACTTGAATCCTTGGTTGGTGTTTTGCACCCCTCCTTGATTAGACCATGAAAAGTTAGGGTGATTACGCCATCCTGGGTTATATATGTTGGAGTAGGGATTTCTTTGATTTCCTTGGAAGTTATTGAGAGCATTAAGTTGCTCAATTGATGGGTCTTGAGAAGAGAAACTTCCTTGACACTCTAAAGATGAGTGACCCTCTCCACAATATTCGCAAGAATAAACAGCCATTGGATTAGATGCCTTGGTTGAAGCCTCTAGTTTCTTTGTGAGCATGTCAATTTTTGCATTTAGAAGGTTCCAACCATCCACCTCATGCATTCCTGCAACTCTCTTTGGTGCGCTCCTTTCTCCTTGCCATTAATAATTATTAGATGCCATAGTCTCAAGCAGGTTGTATGCATCATCGGGTGTCTTGCTCATGAAAGAGCCTTGAGCTGTAGCATCAATGGTGATCCTCATTGGTTCGGTGAGTCCTTGGTAGAAAGTCTGAATGAGCAGCCATTGTGGGACTCCATGGTGTAGGCATTGATGTTGCAAGTCCTTAAATCGCTCCCATGCCTCATACAAAGATTCACCATTATATGTAGTGAAGCTTGTAATTTCTTGTCTGAATTTTGCTATCTTGCCTGGTGGAAAATATTTGCCCAAGAATACTTTTGACAACAAATCCCAAGAGGTCATGGACTATAGTGCTAGAGAGTGCAACCACAACTTAGCTTTGTCCCTCAAAAAGAAAGGGAATAACCTAAGCTTTATTGCATCAGGACTAACCCCATTCATCTTGAATGTATCACAAATATCCAAGAATTGAGCTAAATGGGCGTTAGGATCTTCGCTAGGTAGACCTCCAAACTGAAATTATGAAACCATCTGAATAATTTCTGGTTTGATCTCGAAGGTGTTAGCTTCAACTGTTGGCCTCACAATACTGTTATGGTATCTCCTGGATTTGGCATTGTGTACTCTTAAAGAGCACGATTTACAGCTTGCTGTGCCGATTGATTTTCAGCCATTTCTTGCTTATCTTTTGTGCGCTTTTCCTTTCGGTTCTTTTTGCACGATTTCTCAACTTCAAGATTGATATTCTCTAAGTTTATTACTTGAGATCGAGTGTTCATAAACTAGCAAAGTACTTGAAAAATAAATAAACAAAGCAAGTAAGATAAAAGAAGAAAAATACTAGTCTAAGAAAAGTAAAAACTATATGAATATCAATATTGCCAATCCCCGGCTGTTGCATTCAAAACCTGCAAGAACACGGATCGTGAATTGTGGTATAAAGAGTTATCATTCCCACGAGGATTATATATTGAGTACTAATATCTCTACTTATGATCTTAGCTAGTAAATTAAATAAAAGTGAATCTTATAATGAAATAAACAAACAATCTAAATTAAATTATAATTAAATGATAAAGAGCTTAGAGCCTAGGTTTAGTTTCACTATTTTAATCAGATCATGAACACATTAACAAACAAAAGACATTGATTTCAGTTAAGGGTAATTGTTCTAAAATACCTAAAGACTCTCTTGAGTTCAATCAACCATGTTAAGATTAAGATTTAACCTACTCTCGTGATTAAGAAATTAATCAAAACTCATTAAGATCTTTAACAATTATTTTACCCCAGAAGAGCTCGCTTACTCTCGTGGTCTAAGTCCTATGAGTCTTAAGCTGATAAATTCCCCTAACTCTCGTTGGTTAATCTACCCATAAACATGCAATTAAATAGGCCTGGAATGATAATAAGACATTAAGCTTAACGCATAGAATTAACTAAAAATCAAATTAATAAAAGACTTGTGTTCAATCACATCATAGAATAGCTACTCCTAGCCTAAATCCTAAAAAGAGATTAGCCAAACATGGTTATACAAACAATAAAATAAATAACAAGAGAGCAAAGAAGAATAATAAATAAAACTCGTTTGAGCGCCGTTTTAATCTTTAAACCCTTGTTCGCCTCTTTGAGCTCTTGTTTGTGGCTCTTAGAATGTAGAATGAATCCCCCCTAATACCTCTTAACATCCCTTTATATAGGAAAACTTGATAGAACCCTAAACACCCTTGAATTCCTTTCTTGCTTAGGAAAAGTCTTCCTTTTTCTTCGACACACCCACCGCACAACCGTGTTGAGCTGGTGTCACGTTAAACTTTCCGGCACAGTTTTAAGCACAACCATGCTCGAGTTCGGGTTCAGATTCCAGAAGGTTGCACAACTTATAACACGGTCGTGCCTGAAACCGTATTACACTTTCAAAACTTCTTCAATTTGAACAGAAAGATGCACCAGCAGCAACACACCCGTGTTGCACCTGTGTGACATAAAGCTTGCATTCCAGATGTTTGCATAGGCAACAACACATGTGTGTGTCAAACCATGTTTGCCTTTTTCCTTGCTCAATATGGAATTCTTTCTAAATCTCCTACAAAAAGGGAAACATTAATTAGGTACTTAAACAAAACTCCTAATTTAACTAGAATTAAATAAAAAATAATAGAATCCTAAATAGAATAGAAAACTATAATATTTCTCAATTAAGCTCAAATTCTACCCAAATTAAACCAACTTATTATTCAAAATCCATTAATATTAAACTCTAAACATATGTAAATATTACACACATCATTTGAATTCAATTACCTTTTTAATTTTTATTTTTTTTCCTTTTTATTTTTCCTTTTTCGTTAGTTTTTTATTTCTGGAATTTAGTAAGTCAATGTTCAGGAAAATTTTTGTTTTTCTTTTATTTCTTTCCTTTTTATGAACCATTGAATTTCTCTTTTCTTCCTAAAGTAAGGAGAAAATTACTAGGTTTTTATTTTTATTTTCCTTTAATGTTTAGGGAGAACTCTTTATATAAAGAATTCAGGCATGCTATAACCCTAATCAATTGTCATTCTCAATTTTTTTTTTGTGCTAATAATATTCAACTCTTATTTTGAAGATGTCTCATGAAAAGCATAAACAATCAAGTCAAGGAAAAGGTAGTAAAGAGAAAGGTAAGGCAATTATGAAAAAGGGTAATGAGGTGAGTTATCTCACTAAAGATTATGGTGCTCCTTTCTCTATTCACTCACATGAGGAGGGTAAGAAATTTCATTCTCTTCTTAAGTGAAGATTCACCTTGCCTAAATTCTTTGATGATTGTGTGTTAAATGACATAAGAGTTTATGAAGATATAGAAATTTTGAGTGATCAATTAGGGTGGTCTAAGTTCTTTAAAATGAAGCATGACACTTTGTATGAACTTACACTTGAATTCTACACCACTTTTACAATTTTGAATGATGACACATATTTGTTTTCATGTAGACTTTTTGGAAGAAAGTTTCATGTAGATTCTGAACTTATGTCCTATATTTTTGGATTTCATATTGGGGGACTCAAACAACCCCCAAGTGATTATGACATGCTTGCATTTTGGAAAAGAATCACTAAAGATAATAGTTTCAATAAGAAAGAAATGATGGTTAGCGGTCTAATTAGGGATCCTGCTTATTTGCTAATGCATAAATTCATGGCACATAACATTTTTAGGAAACAAGATAGTGCTAGGGTTTCAAAAGATGAGCTTTTCATGTTGTGGTGTATGCATACTAACACCTAGGTTTCTAGTGCTCACTTTGTTGTCCAGACTATTTGGCGAGTTGTGCAGGCAAAGAAGGCACCTCTTTCTATGGGGCATATCATAGTAGCTTTGGGACAATACTTTGCATCATTCAATGCTACATTCTCCATTAAAGAGATAGGAGTTTTCAAATCCTAAATTTTGGGTGAGAGAGCACTTATCAGGGCTGATATCATGACCGAGTGGAGGACTCTCAAAGATGTGGAGAATAGAAAATGCTATTTGTTGCACTAGTATACATTGAAGCAGTTAAACAAGTCTTCTTCAAATGATGATGAGGAGAGTGAGGGGAGTAGCAATGAGGCCTGGTTAAAGAGGAAAGCTGTTGAGAATGAAGCAACTATGGAGCAAATGCTACTACTTTGTATGGACTTGCTAGAGTTAAAGCTCTATGCTAGGATGGATGAGTTTCAAATCATGATGGAAAATTTACAACAATCACAAGTGAGCCATTTCAAAAGGCTTAAGAAGCTCATAGAATCCATTAATCCCAACAAGTCCACACCTCCATCATTGCAATGAAAAAAGGGGAGATTTTTCCTAAACTTTTATTTTTATGTTTATTTTTCAAATTTTGTTTTGTGTGCTTTGTTGTTTTAAGTGTTTCGTTATAAAGAGGAAGGGATCATGCATTTCATTTTGTTATTGTCTTTCTTGCATATAGTTAGTAGGATGCATATCATGCATAACACTTGAGAATTTGTAACCTATTCTTAAATATAATTTAATTTATTGAATCTAGTTTTCTTGAAAAGAGGTGATAATCTTCATTTAATGTGAGTTTGGATTTTCAAATTAGGGTAATGACTTGTGGTTAGAGACTTTTTAATCTTTAATAAACTTAATGCTTACTTCCTAATTGAATTATTGAACTTAGAGTCTTGATTTTTGAGAAAGGTGTTTGTAAGTAAAGATTTAAAATTCAACTCTTGGAGTTAGTCAATGCTTGTGTATTTTGGTTATTAAAAGAATTAAATAAAATAAAAACGAGATGGAGCATAAAACGCACTCGTTTTAAAGGAGCTAAAAATTCAAAAATTTAAGATTTTATATGCTCATTCTACTCCAATGCTCTTAAATGAGAGTATGAGTATCCAAAGGACCCTTTATGAGGTATCCATACTGAGTAGTGTGGGAAAGGTAGGGGATACCGCAATTGGGAAAACCTTTATAAAAAATGCTTAAAAAGTGCCTTATGCATGGAAGATTTTGGCTAGTCAAGTGTTGGGTTAATGTCTATTTGCTTCCGTCTTTCTTTAATTTTAATTCTCCATTTTCATGAATTCAATTGGGAAGTTTGCTCTTCACATGGTAATTCCACATGTCTTTGACCTCGAGTGATTATGTTAATTTTTGAGTTGTTAAGCTTTATATTAAGTAAAGATTGTCATAGCTAGACAAGTTAAAGCTAGCAATGAATTGTATTCTTTTTAAGAATGGGGTGTTCTCATATTTTGCTTGAGGATAAGCAAAAGCTCAAGTGTGGGGGAGTTGATAAGTGCGAAAAATAGTGAATTTTGAGCACTAAATTGTTATGTTTTTATATGTTAAAGTGTTTATTTTATTCTTGAATATTAGTGTTTTTACTTAAATTCCATGAAACTTACGTTTTTAAAAGTTTTTATAATTTTTGTTGATTTTTAGTTTAATTTTGATGTTTTGATGTTCATTGGTTAGGTGTGCCCAAGTTTGAATTAATGTAAGTGGAATTCATGCTGGAACTTGAACAGGAAAGCTCAAAATCTCCATAAATTGAAGATGTAGAGGCATGCATAGCCGTGCACATGGGAGTGCATGGCCAATCCTGAGCCTGAAAATTTCACTTTGCAGAACAAACAGTGATGCACAGCCGTGCACCAAATGCACAGCCATGCGCACGGTCAATCCTAGTTTAATTTCCTGAGACAGCAAAAGTGCACAGCCATGCGCATGGCCAATCCTGGTTTGATGATTTCTGGAGTAGCAGTGATGCACAACCGTGCAGTTCGGCAGAAATCAATTTTGGAAATTATTTTTAGGGCTTAATTAAGAACTATTATAAATAGCCCTTGTTTTGCCTCTTTTACAGAGGTTGGCTGGTCTGAATTTCAGTTAGTCAATTTTATCTTTTGTAATAGAAGAAATATATATTTCATTTTCTCTTTGGATTATTACTCAAGCATTATCAAGGCTAAAGGATTGAGGAACATTTTGCAATCACTTTGAAGAGAATAAAAGGGGTTTTGTCTTCTTTATTCTTAGTACTTAATTTAATATTTTATGATGGTTGTGTTTGCATTATTAAATTCTTTCTTTTCTTCTTTCTTTTTAATTGCTATGAGTAGATAAATTAGTAGTTAAGGTTTTAGACCCGGTTCAAGAATGGATTTAATTGGTTATATTCCTTGACACCAAATATATAAACCATGATTATTGTTGAACATAGTGCTTTCCTAGGCTTGATCACCCTAGAAATTGAATTAGACAACAGGGTGAGATCGAGAGAAGATCCTTGTTGAGAACAAAATAATAATTTGTTAATTAACCAAAATAGGTTGAGAAACGGTTTGGTTGAATAATATCCCTTGAATGGCTATACTTAATTATTAAGAATAATAAATTATTCAAGTAGCGAGAACTAATCGCTTGGGTAGTTATTATGGTTGGTAGAATTATGCGAGTGCTTAAGAGAGACTTTCATATGTCCTAAGATGCCTAGGGAATGGAGTAAATTCATAAGTGATAGGGAAATTAACATGATCTTTAGTAAAAATTGAGTCGGGGATAAAAATCATAACCTTTATTATATTGATAAATTTTCTATTAGTTAAAGTTTATTTTATAGTTCTGTTTAAATTTCTAGTTAAATTAATTTTATTTTTCTTTTTAGTGATATCTTTCTTCGGTTTTTTAGACAAATAAATACGAAAAGTAATCCAATACTTAACATCTAGAAAGCCAAGTAGGTAAGAATCTTACATTTTAACTATATAATTCATACTTTAGTATTCAAAGTGAAGTATTAAAAGCACTATATAACTCATCATCCTCTAAAATCCTCGGCTCATGTTCATGGCCTTCTCATGTTACTTCACATTGGTAGGGTACCAATTTGTAAAAATCAATATTAATATTGATATTTAATTATTATGTAAAATTAGGATATATGCAAAAGTTTATGTAAAAATTAATTGAAATTAATATTAATACTAATATTTAATTACTATGTAAATTTTGAATTTATGCAAAAATCAATTTATAAATAAATGGGTTTAAATGGGTAAACGGATGGGTAAAATTTATATGGGTTACGTGAATTTAGGTACTCATATAAAAAAAATACATGGATCATAAATGGAAAAATGGATGATTAAGGGTCTAACTCATTTATACCCAACCCATCCATTTTGCCACCATTAAGGAAGATGCCTAACTTCACTAACTCCTAAGCATCTTTTAATTGAAGAGCGACAATCACTACCAACCCCACTATTAAACAAGATATCAAAATTTTCAAAATTTATCATTTGGACAGAAGAAGACTCATATAATCAAAGAAGCTCCAAAATCTTGAGACATTCAGGTTTAGAAGCCCGAAAGAAAACAAGACTATCATCTACAAAAAAGAGATGGATAATAGGAATATAATGAGACACTTTAATAGGATGAATATCTCCAGAAGCAACAACACATTGAATTAAAGCTTACAGGCCTTCAACACATAACAAAAATAAGTATAGAGATATAAGATCCCCTTGCCTTAAACCATGAGTAGGCACAACATAACCCTTTAGAATACTATTAATTAGAAAAGAAAAAGAGGTAGATGAAACACATACCATCTCAAGGTGAACAAAATGGGCCGAAAATCCCATATGAATTATGACTTGTTCAAAGAAGCACCATTCAACTCTATCATACGGCTTACTCATA
>CATIWK010170483.1:0-10463 GCA_949634005.1 Mallotus japonicus
AAAAATAAATATTAAATTGGTAAATAGTATTTTAGAAAATTATAGTACAATTTATTTTGAAAAATTTAAATTCACCTTCAATAATAAAATTGTAATATAATATACTTTTTTAATAGTTGTGGTGTTGTTATTATTATTGTATGATATATATTATTTATATAAAATTTTCATAAAAATATAGTAATTGTATGGTATATTAGAGTGTATTATAAAATTTTTAATAAAATTTTGAGAGTAAAAAATAATGGTAAATATAACTATAAAAAATCATTTAATTTTATAATAAAATTATAAAATGGTTCGTAGTTTAATTTGAATTTTATATTTATTTATTTTTTAAATTGGAAAAGAACCGATCTCCGAACCGATTTGACCCGAAATTTTAATTTGAAGAATAACCGATCTCCGAACCGAATTGAACCGAAAATTTTAATCTTCGAACCGAACCGAACCAAAAATTTGGAGCAATTTCAGAGCCTTAATTTTCAAATCTCCGACATTATGAAGCAATTCTGGAGAATTACATTCTCCGGACCGATCCGGACCGTGCACACCCCTACTTCCAAGCATATCAATCTCTTCTCCTTTTTTTTTTTTTTTTTTTGACCAAAAGTCTCTTCTTCTTATGTACTCCTATTTCTATCTAATGAAGTTCTCTTAATTTAGTTCAAAATATATATATATATATATATCAGTTGCTTCGTAACAAAATTTATAAAATCTATCAGTAGTGCTGACATTTAATGTCTTGGCTAAGTTCACCCAGCAATGAAAAGCTTCAAACGGGGAATATTAGATTACAAATAGCAAAGTCATACAAAATCAGAAAGATAGTTATGAGTCATACAAAAGCTATATAACATTAATCACATTATTGCGCCGCTTAATTACAAGCTCTCGCTATATTATTATAGATAAATTAAAATATCACTTATAATCCGTATCAGATTTTGTGATAAAATTTAAAAAAAAAAAAAAAGATTTTGTGATAAAATAAAAAGTGCTCTTTGTGAGCTTTGTAAAAGTGCTCTTTGAGCTTGTAAACAGTGCTCTCGCCTGAGCTTTCTTCACAGTGATCTCTCCTGAGATCCATCGGCGTTTTGCGCTTCCAGTGGTGTGCTCCCGTGAGCTCAAAGCGTTCTCATTACAGTCCTGAATCTAATCTCGCCCATCACCAAAGTCACCCCACATCAATGCTTCCACCCATGTCTCCTTCTTCTCTAATGGTTTCATCAAATACCGTTGTTCAACTACTCACCCACCTGCTATCCCAACTATGGCATTACCACCATACTCCAGATCCTGATCCACCATGGAGCTGTGCTGTCAAGATCCAGGCCGACGCTTCAAATCCTCTTCCCTAGCCAGCTTGTCTGAGAGCTATGCTCCAGCTCTTGATCCACCTTGGATCTCCACGGTAAAGCTTCCAGACTTAGGTCGAAGCTTGATATTCATCTTTCGAGCCAGCTGGTCTGAGCACCATGCTCTCCTCATCAACCACAAATGGTCTTCCACCATCATTAGAGCATTCGATCATCACCATAAACGAAGCTCTACATCTGCATTCCAAAACCAGGAACTGAAACTGAAGCTTTAAGCTTGCGGATTTATGATGGTTAACCATTATCATCAGCTGGTCGTTGACCAAACTTCTGTTTGTCTGGTCCAAAGTCCGGATCAGCTGCCATTGAACGAAGGTGCTGCTGGTCTTTCACGATCCATAGCAAGAGAGCACGCAGTCATAGCAGAGACAATTGCTAATTACAAGGCAAATGTTTCCGACATATTCAATTCCGTTCAGAATCTGCCTCCCAGATGTGCTCCTATTCCAGCGGCGCGTCCTGCTCAGATGCTGAATAGAGGGAGTACTGGTGACTCTCTCTCGGAGCAGCGTGCGACTCTAGGCATAGCAAAGTGATGGCCTAGTCATAGATGTCAGTCTGCAACAGCCGAAGTTTCAGTCTGACTCGGTAGCACTGCCTAGCTTTGCCTTTGTTTAAGGCTGGAGGAGTCACGTGTTTTACTAGTGCTAGGTATTAGTAAGATTAGTGTCTCTAATTTTGGTTTGCTAGGGTTATCTAGTGTTTTGTTGGCTGGTTTTTTGCTTTGTTAGGTTGCTTTTATTGTTGTCCTAGCCATGATGGCTTTCTTTAGGATCTCTGCTTTTTTTTAGTTTTTCTTTTGTATTTCTAGCCATGATGGCTTTTTAGGATCTTCTTTAGCTGCGTGTTAGCAATAAGCTGTGTGTTAGCAGTACAAGGGTTTACTGATATAGTATTTCCTCTCATGGATGTTCTTTTCATCCATTTTATTTTATCCTGTCTCTACCCATGGTGGAGTTTATTATATTCCCCTCTGAGATAGTGTTCATCAGGTCTCCTGGTTCATTGTTATCAATGAAATCATCTTTCCAAAAAAAAAAAAATTTTTTGTGATAAAATCTAATAATTGGTATTTTCATATCACATAGAACCTTAATGACAAATTGAAAACGTGACAATTAAGGTCTAGCTATTAAAAAAAAATTGCCATAATTTTTTTTTTGAATTATTGGTATTTAGAATTCATTGAATTTTGATTAATTCAGTTTAATTTAGACATATCATATATAGTGTAAAGGTCTCCTAACAATTATTCAACATTTGCCATAACTAACAAAGGGTGTAGTTTTCTTATCTTTCTCATATTTAGCAGTATATATACACAAGGAAAATTATCAAATTATCCCAAACTTGGATACAATTTTCAATTATATTATATTTTCAAAGTTATATAAATTCAGCTATTCAACTTTTCAAATTGTATCAAATTCTATCCTATTTTAATTTAAGGATCTAAATGTATTTTAAAAATATTTTTAGATCCTTACAAAATAGATTTATTTATTAAAATATTTTTCTCTTATTTTTTTAACAAAAATAAAATGTAAAAGGATATTTTCAAATGTTAATTTTACTACAAAATAACCTCAAAAATTAATTTTGAAATATTTTCTTAAAATTAAATTTTTTACAATATTTTGTATTTGAAATTCTTCATATTTTATTTTTTTTAAACTCATTTCTAAACTTTATATTATATTATTTAAAATTTTTCTAATAAAAATTGAACACAAAAAATAGTGTGAAATGAATGAAAAAAAAAAGAGAATTAGAGATGTTAACAATATTAATCAATAATAAAAATTATTTTTTAAGAAAATAAAAAAATTTAAAATCTCACAGTACAAAAAACACAACTTATAAATAAAATTATTATATACTCTTATATTAATAAGAATAAAACTACAAAGG
The DNA here is from genome assembly GCA_949634005.1 of Mallotus japonicus. Taxonomy (NCBI): domain Eukaryota; kingdom Viridiplantae; phylum Streptophyta; class Magnoliopsida; order Malpighiales; family Euphorbiaceae; genus Mallotus; species Mallotus japonicus. The sequence continues at coordinate 3,294 of CATIWK010170483.1, forward strand.
AAATTGTTTTAACCATCAATATAAAAAATAATGACAATTTAAAAAAAATTCAAAAAGATCAAATCTTCTTTATATTCTTGATCAATATTTTCAATATTCTTTATATTCTTTATATTTTAAATTTTAATTACAAATAACAAAATAAAATTAATAATATTTGAAGAATTACATTATATTTATAAATATTATAAACTATATATTTTAAACTATAAAATTATAAAATGAACTAAATAATCAATAAAATTATTTATAAGGATATAAGTTTTATTTTATTTTTAAATATACAGTATTCAAGTTTGTGCATGTAAATAAAATATTTTTAATTTGAAAATTAAAATATATGAGTATTAAAAAATTTAAAATACCTTTGTGGTTCTAATTACAATATAATCATAATATATAAGTGTAAATAAATTAACAATATTAATAATAATTATGCCTTAAAGTAATGAACGAATATTAAAAAAATGTAGAGGATTATTATGATAATTTATAAGAATTACAAAGATTGTAAATAAATTTTTTTTTTAGTTAAGGAACATGAAGCAAAAGTCGGAAGTGTTTAAAGAGTATAATTGTACAAATTTTACAAGTTGAGATGTTTATAAGGTCAAACATGTACTTGTGTGTGTGTGCATACATATATATATATATACTAGTAAATTATCGGTTTGATCTAGTTTCGCTTCGTCAGTTTAATGCAATTTGGAGCAGTTTGGTTCGGTTCTCAATTCGGAGAACTCATGATTTACATACTCGCCTCATTAAAAATTTCCGGGACAGTCTGTTCAAAGAAAGTCAAATAATTAATGAAAATTTTCGATTCAATTTTTCGGGACGCTTTAATTTCTTCAAGATCCATATATATATATATATATATATATATAGATAATTTTTTTTTTGAACTATATATATATATAATTGAAACATTAACTTTAATTTACTATCACTGGGTTATCGTACTATTGTGCTAGTATATCATTAGTTGGGGAATCATCCATGGCTTAAGACTGGCTTGGGAGCTAGGCATCCATCAGATTATTGTTGAGACGGACAATAAAATATTTACTTGTTAGGGAACACAGGTTGCAATATTAAAAATACGGCCTTGTTTAAACAAATCAGACGTTGATTCGACGGGAAGGCAATTGTTGTGCTGATTTATTAGCAAATTTGGGTAGTCAAACTGTTGGTGTTCCTAGAGACTTAGCTATTGTTTTATTTGAATTATTTAAAATGATTGTTTTAATTTTATGGAGCATTTATTTCACGGGTAAAAATTAAAATTAATGAGTTTTGATTTTTAATATTTTGTTGATTAAAATTTTGTATGAGATCGAAGATGAAATTTCTTATCAATGTAAATTATCTATTCTTTTATAAGAGTAAGAAATGAATTCTCTTTTTTTTTAAGTAAAAAGTTGGAGTTCAGAAATTATTCTGAAGTCCAAGATTTATTAGAAATGAAGAGAAAAAGAAATACAGAGACCGAGAAAATAGAGAAAATAAAATACAAGAGGCAGAAGCCTCCAACAAAGCTAAGCAAACCAAAAATAGACTCTTATGCTATAAAAATAAAAATAAAAAGCAGAATAACAAGAAAAACAAGAAAAATGCTAAAACAACGAGCCTTGAAACCCTTCATAGATCAAGCTTCAAAGGAGGCTTGGAAATTCTTCTAGACAGAGTAACCTTATATTTTTTGTTTGGATTGGAATTTTTTACGTTGCAGCGTAGTCCACTTTTCTTCAGAATCCATAATATCAGCCCAAGAGACCCCTGCCTTAGAGAAGTTTTCATCCTTATTGACAAATGGAACCGTGGCCCCAGCTTGACGGGCAACATCAGACTTGGCATGAATATCGGCATCATTGAATGTGTCTGTAGAAGGAGGGCCATTGATAGCTAAAACGAGTTGAGGACCTACATCATCATGAGGAGAAGTGATAGTCCTTTCTATTAGAGCAGAAGCATCAACATGATTAGAAGATGGAATCAAATCAAGAGCAGCAAGATTCATGTGTTTATCATGATTCGAATCTCATTGTATGGCAGAGCATGTACGCTAGTCTGTCAAAAGTGCGTCCTCGGCAGACTGATTGGCATTAAATTCAAAATCCTCCAAATCATCATGGGCCTGCGTATCATGATCTGAAGTGACAGGATTGGCACCCGAAGGCACTGTAGAAACAAGCTGGCTAAGGACATCAGGATTGTGAGCCACAACAATTGCATATGTTTTATCGAGCAACTAGGTCTGATTGAATTGCTACTCCTCCGTCTGAACAAAAGCGTTATTTTCTGTCACTGATGGCTGCTGAATATTCTGATTTTCTTTCGTTGCAGCAAGGTGCTGCTGGTTAGCATCTGAAACCACATCAACTGCAGTTTGCAAAGTATTAAAGGCATTAAAAATAGGAACATTAACATGAGTAGATTTCGACCTCCATATTTTGAGTCGTTCATAAGCTTTGTCAAGCTTGTTTCGTTCATCAGATTTTTTTGGTGTGTTTTTGGGAACAACATGTGCTTTGGCTAATCGGCAATCCTGAGGAGTATAACCAATGTTATAGCAAACATGACAGAAAGAGGGCAATTTCTCATAAACAACGTCAATAAAAAAAACTTTTGCCAATTCTCTCGACAAGAAGATTCTCATGTAATTGCTTAGATAAATCTAAATCAATTAAGATATGAACATAATGATCGAATTTGCCATTAACAGTGGCATTGTCTATCTTCAAAGGAATGCCAATTCCTTGTGCAATTAAAGCTAAAAGTTTTAGATGCCAATACTGCCATGGTAATTTATAAAATCGAACCCAGATTTGAGTGGTAGTAGATTTCTCTGTTGCAGGATCAAAGTCTGGTGTCCATGGTTGTAAGCGAAGAATGCCAGGCTTCAATGCAATTAATTCGCGACCCCATACTGAATTTTTCTCCATAGTTGAATTGAGGATCATATGAAAGAAACCCCGGCCCAAGGAGATGAGTTTCTAATTAGAGGAAAGACTCCACAGTTTCGAGAGTTTTTCCTTGAGATCAGACAATTTCCACGGAGCCTCTCCTTTAGCAAGGATAATTTTGGCGATAAGGGCAGGCTGGCAAAGCGCCAGTTGTTGTTCATAAATTTGCTGGTTGATTTTAATGGCAACATAGCCGCCCTTGTTTGAAGTGGTTGGATCATCAATTGTCAAAATCGTAGATCTGGATACTGCTTTGGCGTAGGAAAGCTTTTCAGTTATTGGTTTGGAAGGAGCAAACATCTCCTTATGGCTAAGGATGTCCATGGTGGCCAGGGCGGCCGATCGGCCGCACCTGAAAGAAGAAGGGGTGGAAGAGGAGTCCAGTTAGCGATTGTCTCCTTATTCAAGTAAGAAATGAATTCTCATTCCGATGGTAATTAAGTCAAACTATTTATAAATTGGTTAAATATTTAAATATTATTAAAATTTATAAAATAAAATATATTTTTTAAAATAATGAAATAAAATATATAAATTAATAAAAACAATTATTTAATATATTTATATATATAAATATAGATAATATTATTTTTGATTTCGATTCTTATTACTCCCTCCGTCGCATAATATTTGGCAAAGTTGTTTCTATACACAGATTAATAAAATTAGTTAATTATAGTTATTTTGTGAACTTTTACCACTTTGTTACTAAAATACCCCTATTAATGCTTTTTATTTTATCAAGTATGAATACTGCTTATTTAATATCGTTGATAAGATCAAAATTTATAGTGAATTAATAATTTAAAAAAATATCACCAATTTTAATACTCCTATTTAATAAAATTGTCTTGCATTAGTATTCAAATACTACCTATTAAACGTCACTTTAGTAACAAAAAAAATTAAAAAAAATGCCGCCAAAAAATAGTTTTGCACTAGTATTTGACAAAAAATGGTTTTGCACTAGTATTTGACAAAAAATGGTTTTGCACTATTATTTGACAAAAAATGGTTTTTCACTAGTATTTAATACTCCTACTTAATAAAATTATCTTGCATTAGTATTCAAATACTACTGTATTAAACGTCACTTTAGTAACAAAAAAATTAAAAAATGCCGCCAAAAAATGGTTTTGCACTAGTATTTGACAAAAAAAAATTGCTCTATTTTAAAAAAACTCATAACAATTCCACCAAAATAGGGAAATTATGCTTAATCTTAGCACAAATATTAATTTGATTTATTGGCATGTTTTTAGTCTTATTTTCTAAAAAATGCCGGCAAAAAATGGTTTTGCAGTAGTATTTGACAAAAAAAAATTGCTCTATTTTAAAAAAACTCATAACAATTCCGCCAAAATAGAGAAATTATGCTTAATCTTAGCACAAATATTAATTTGATTATTGGCATGTTTTTAGTCTTATTTTCTAATTTCATATTTGGGGTATTGAAAGATTTGGAGTTTTGATTTTTCATTGTTTAATTTTAGAGAAGGAACTTCACCATATTTATTAAACATATGTATTCAAAGTCAAAATTAGTGGTATTATCAATGTAATTAATAAGGATGTTATAGACATTTGTTTAATCAACTTCCATTCTAAAATGAAAATGAACAAAATTTTGGAACATCCATAAAATAATAATTTACTAAATATTATGGGACGGGGGAATACTTTATAAACTAAATAATTTGTTAAAATTTTTCATTTCATTTTTATTTCGAGAGTGTAAATCAAATTAGCGCTTGAAGTCTTTGTTTTTTTTTTTTTTGGTCAAAGCGCTTGAAGTCAATCACGGTTATTTCTTCAAATTTATGATAAACTGTTGGTATTTTAGGGGCTTCAAGTTTTAAAAATAAAAAAATAAAGAGGGAAGTTAAAATAAATAAATAGTATTCTAGCTGTCATAATTTCATTTGTCCAAGTAAAGATTTTTTTTTACCGTAGAAAGATTAATAATAATAAAGTACTAGTCAGTGCTACATTAAATGTTTACATGGGGAAGGGAAGATGCATATCAAAATGGCTTTGTCATTAACTATTGTGTTATTTGAATTATTTAAAATGATTGTTTTCAAATTTAAAAAGAAAAAAAAAAAGAGGGAAGTTAAATCAGTCAGAATCTGAATAGACGCACCTATAAATTGAAGATCTACTTCAGATTGAGAGGAGCAAATGAAAAGTTTGGAAGCATCAGAAAACAAACCGATGAGGAAGCAAGGAAATAAATCACTGAAAAGTAAAGAGACCAGCAAGTCAGAATATCTGCCAGAAGAAGTGATATCAGAAATCTTGTGCAGGTTGCCCGTCAAATCGATTTTGCAATGCCGCTGCGTCTGCAAGTTATGGTACTCTCTTATCAAACACCCCGATTTCATCACTGCTCACCTTCAGAAAACAACCCTCTCCTCCTCAAATCCTAACACTAATCGCTTTTTTCTGTGTAACGTTAATGGCGAATGTTCCTTGCGTTTTGACAATCAAGATTTTGAGCAGTACATGCAATTGCGAGCCTCCTTCCGCTCCTTTTATTCCCATCAATTCGAGGTAGCGGGTTCATGCAATGGGGTAATTTGTTTCTTATATAGGAATCATGGTTACAAGGTGGTGCTTAACAATCCTTTTATTAGAAAATTAATATCACTTCCCAAATTTGATATTACGGTTGCTTTTAGTCACTCAAATTTCATTGGCTTCGGTTATTGTTCAAGATCCCATGATTACAAAGTATTAAGAATCCTGAGCTCGGATTATGGACCTCGTGACATTAGGGCTGAGCTTTACTCGCTTAATTTGAATTCCTGGAAAAATATCACTCAGATTACTCCTAAGCACGTCCTTAGTGAATTTATCATTAGAGCTTTTGTGCAGGTTTCAATGCATTGGAGATCCACCCATGTGAATGGTTCGCTGTATTGGATAACTAACCAGAGAAACAACAATCAATTTAGGAATCTAATCATGGTCTTCGATTTGAATGATGAAATTTTTCATGAGATTACATTGCCAGAATGCATAGCACACGTTCACTCATCAGATTTATCTGTGTATCAACTGGGGGAATTAGAAGTTGCAGTTGTTTATCAACAGCATCGGCAGAATTATTATGCTTACCAGTCTGATATATGGGTAATGAAAGAATATGGCGTAGTAGAATCGTGGATGAAGTTAGCAACTGTGGGCAAACAATGGAGAGGACGTTCGAGGGTGATGGGATTTAGGAGTGATGGAGAAGTACTAATTGCATTTCAGCGTCAATGGTTAGGTTCGCAAAAGCTAAACAGTCAACGGGTTAAAAATCTTATGGTTATTCCTTATGATTTACAATCTCATTTCTGTAGATATGTGGAAAGCTTAGTGTTACTTGACAAAGAAAATTATAGAGACACAAGTGATGCAAGTGGGTCAGGTGATGAAAAATTACCCAGAACATGCAGTTGATGTGCTTTTAAGGTAACATTTCAGGCTTCTTCTGAAAATAATTTCTGGATAACAATGTTTTCATGATTTTTAATGACTAAAGAACATTTCAGTTCTAATATCATTTGAACCTTGATTGTGTTTTGAGTATTGGTTGATTTAACAACTATTTATTCACCTCTTTCAAATACTTTTTTTTTTTTGACTTGTTAGATGTTAGCGGGGAAGAGGAACTGGCATATGAGGAACCCACAAGAAGTCCCTTTTTCCTATGAAAGCAGCCAAGGGAAAACCCTTGGCATTGTCCAGGTTGAACCGAGGACCCTTAGGTCGGGTTGCCTCAGCCTTAGCTTGGTGCCACCAGGCTAAGGCCTCATCGGCACCTCTTTCAAATACTTCATCAGTTAGTTTCTCTTTCAATAGTATGCTCTATATATATTATTGCTGTTGAAGGAACTGCTATCCATAATGGCCTTTGCCTAGGACCCTATATATGTAAGTAATTTTTAATAAATTTTTGTTCAAAAATAAATATTTAAAATAATATTTTTATTTCTAATTATAATTTTTTAAAAATAGTGTTTTTTTTAACAAAGTGAATTTTATTTTGTAAATAATTATTATTAAATATGTAAAATAAATCTATGGCAATAGAATAAAAATTAAAATGCAGTAATAAAAAGACAAGTCTAATAGAGAATTTCTTTAACATTGATGTTATTGGTTCAATGTGTTAGTTTAACCTGTATAGTTTCAAAATTATCAATTGATATTGAAC
>CATIWK010170494.1:0-10352 GCA_949634005.1 Mallotus japonicus
TATGGACTCATCATTTATTTATATTATACCCTCTTAACCACATGCAAAATGTGTTATTTTTTCCCTTTTAATACACCTTTTTTGTGTTATTACTGTACATATTGCCTCTTTCCCCAGATGGATTTTAAACGGCTAAATACACCAATTCACCCTTGAACTTTTACTCATTGACCTATTTCACATCCCAACTTTCATTTTTTTCTATTACACATCTAAACTTCTATTTTTGACCCATAACACCTCTAGTGAAGTAAAAGGAAGCACGTGCTTAAAAATCGCTATATGACGTGGCAGACACGTTCTTGGACACCTGGTAAGTGCAGTGTTTAATGGAAAAAAAAACTTAGATATTAAGAGTAAGATGGATCCAAAATATAAGTTTAGATGTACAATAGAAAAAAATAAAAGTTAAAAGGTGAAATAGGTCAATAAGTAAAAATTCAGTGGTGAAATGGTGTATTTGGCCGATTTTAAACCTGAAATGTTACTAAAGTTCCCATCTTTAATGAAATTTGAGCTTTGTGTTGTTACTGTAGAGATTACCTTTTTCCCCAAGTATCCGGTTGGATTTTAAACCTGAAATGTCCTAAAGTTCCCATCTTTAATGAAATTTGAGCTTTGGGTTTGAGTGCTCATGGCTGACATTCTTTGTTTTTTCTCTTCTTTGGCTATATGGTATCTTATATGGCCACGTCAAGCATAATTTGCAAGAGAGGAAAAAATAAATAAATAAATCACTTTTTTTCTCTGAAATTTGACTTAACGTAATTGTTAAAAAAATATAAAGTTCATAAATTTTTAAATAAAAATTGAAAAAATATATTAAAATTATTAAAATTTCCTAATTTTTTTTAGTAATTAGTCCAATTCATTTGGTAATTAATGGACCTGAAAGAGAAAAAAAATTAAAAAGAAGGGTCTTGTTTGCATTGACTGGGGGTCAGGGAGCCTATCTTGCACACGTCACATTCAAAACTTTCTGAAACATATACTGAGCTTACATTTCATGTGGGGTAAAAAAGACATTAATTCTATGCTCTGAGGGCCAAAGCTACAGCTGCTTCTGGATACTGAAAAGTGTATTAAAGGGAATTACAAAAGAAACACGAAAACTGCCAAGAAACTAATAATTTTTTTCTTTTTTTCAGCCTTGAGAATCTTGTTGCAAATTCATGCATTTATTTGATTTATGGTTTCTTCTTTTCCAGCCAGCCTTTTGCATTCACGGTCCACTTCCTGATGCTTCCATCAATAGGGTAAAGCTATGAGTACCATGCTCCATGATGAATTTTTCAGAACCATTGACTCTGTCACAGATACCCCCATTTTTAACTCTTTCTGCTTCCACAATCTGGTGGTATGGATTGATACTTGCTTATAGAATAAAATGAACCGTACAAGAGGATTCGAAACTTTGGACACGAATTAAAAGGATTCAGATTTTCAGACATGATTAAGCAGGATTCACATTGAAGATCCCATTCCATTAATTTTCTTATCATCATATTCACATTTCAGGACTGAATCTTTACCGATTGGACATAATTGGTCACTTAAAGGACGAAATTTGTTTGCAACACCGAAGCCTATTTATATCATATTGGAAACGAGACTAATTCTATTAGTAACATAAATTTTAAATGTTTGCATTTATGCGGTACAATGACATACATATTAAACATATTTATGTGAAAATTGGGATTCGAATTCTAATTTTTTTCAAATACTAACAATCTAACATAAACAGTTTAGTCTATTTAAAACAGATGGTAAAATATCTTGTTGTGAGGTCAAAGCATTTGGTTGAGAATAGATCTCCTAACTCCATTATTTTCTCATTTCAAGCCATCAAATCTAGCACTAACATACTAACCACTAACCATTTTATTTCAATGCCATAAAAATAAAATACATTCGTTAAAAGTAAAATTTCACAATAAACATAGTTCCTGTTGATGGAAAAAGACGAGCATTCTTTCAGGGCAAAAGACATGGCGGGAAAGGGGCTGAAGGAACTACTCATGATCTGAAAAGGGTAAAAAAGTAAAGTAGTAATTAGCCCAGATATAGAGGGCACAGTAGAGTGCACGCATGAGATATTGGCTCTCTTATCCTCATTCAAGAAGAAGTGTGTTTGGTGGGTAGTGCAGTGATGAATAATGGTGAAAGAGTGGAAGCATTGATGCTTACCGCCATTATTTGGATGTTCATCCTTTATGGATGTGCATAATTTTCCTTTTTTTTTTGCACTATAAAGAAGTTGCAGAGGTGAAAAGGATTTAAAGCAGGTAAAAGCTACCCAGAGGTGAAAAGGATTTAAAGCAGGTAAAAGCTACCCATTTCGTTCCTGCTTTGAAAACTTTGCATTGTATGTGGACAAGTGTTGCCAAAAAATAAAAAAAAATCATTATATTTGGCAGCGATAGTTTTCATTCCTTATTTGTGTTTAGACGACACAATAAAGTTTAATATCACAAAAGCGGATAATTCCGATAGTCACACAATGTCGTTGCGGATATTCGACTTTTTGCCAACAAACAAAAACATGTCTTGCCGAATTCTGAAAAACAGCGACGAAATAAAATCTACAAACAAGTGTGCAACTGCAAGGTGCTAGTACTTTTTAGCAACGAATAAGCTTTTAGCGACAACTATTTTTCCTGTCGCTAAAAATTTATTACAGAAAGTCGTACAGAATTTGCGCATGCTTGCCACGTGTCACATCTGTTGCCTTAGTGAAAACTGAAAAGTAGCCAAATGCCACAACTTACCAAAAATGGGAAAAATATTTCTACTTTCAATTTCACCAATTTCAAGATGCCATAGTTTGTTACTTTGTTTAGGCTCCCATGTTGTGTTGCTATGTTCATTTATGGACTTGTTTGGTAATTATGTATTATTTATTTATATATGAATTTTTATTTTGATAAATAATTAATAATCATGTATAGTTATGATTCATGATTGTATATTATGGTACCTTTTATATCTCTATTTTACTAAAATACTGCAAAAAAAAAAAACCATCATTATATTAGTAGATATTGAATCAAGAAATGATACATTTTCAAAAATAAAATGAAATAAATATGAATTATGTGTTAATTAAATTATTATTAGCTTATTTTAAATACTTCGCTTGATATGTAAATTAATTATTTTTATATTAATTATTTCTGTTAATTATATAAATTGAATTTGTATATTTTACACAGCTATATATTTGGTAAATAATCTTTTTAGATGGTTATGTTTTTGTTTCTATAGATTGTAATTTTTTAATTTCAATTTTATTTTTTGTTGGCTTAATATCTTTTTTCATTTATAAATTTAACATTTTTAAATTATTAAAAAGATAATGTATAAATAATTTTTATTAATTTAAATGTCTAAATAATTTTATTTTAATTTTTTTTTTTTACCATAATTGTTAGTTTGTTAGAGGGGAAGGGAAGACCATGGGGGAGTTTGAACCGAATAATAGCATATTAACATCACTTAGGTGAATGCTTTATCACTCAAGCTAAGAGGTTTGGGCAAAATAATTTTATTTTAATTATAAAATATTATTTAAACATTTTAAATACTATTAAAATTTTTGATAATGACCTTCATCAGCTTTTTTTTTATTATTATTATTATTATTATAAATGATGATGAAGATACTTTGACAGTGATAGATAGTGAAATTGTAATAAATGGTGGATATGTCCTGCAAAATTAAATCATATTGTGTCAGTGTTAGATACGATTTGTCCGACTAGTTTCTATTAGTAATTATTTTCTTGTTCTTTTGCTTTTTTTTAGTAACATAATAATTAATTTTTTTTAATATTAATTGTTTTTTTTTTTTTGAAAATTTATATTAATTGTTTTTGTGATTTGATTAAGTGGTGAGAGACTGCCTCTCTCTCTCTCTCTCTCTCTCTCTATTAGATTTTTTTTTAGGGTAAAGGTTCATTTTTGCCCTAAGTTTATAGTGAGGCTCAAATAAGTTCCCATCAAATTTTAAGCTTAAATATACTAAGATTTTTTATTTTTGGTCCATTTAAATCCCTCTCTAACGGATACTTTATTTAAAATACAAACTCCGTCAAAAAGGCTACTGACATGGCAGATATGTAAATAATTTTGGACCCACACGAGCCACATTAGAAAGCCCTTCTTTTTGGGAAATAATTTTGGCAGTACCTTCAGTCCTTCATTAATTCTTCAACCACTACTCTGTATGTTAGAAGAGAGATCAACCACCACTGCCACCGTCGACTCCGCCACCGACAAGCACCACGTTAACCACAATCTCCACACAGAATCCCTTCCTCCAGTAGATCTGCGCCTTCTCTCTCAGTCCGAACTGCTTTCACTCTCTATTTGCTCCTCCTCTTCCTCCACTTCCACCTTCAATCACCACAGTCAAAATACTCCAGAATAATCAGCGGAGAAGGCAGCAGCTTCTTCTGAAATTGAAGATTGGGCAAGTTTTGGAGACGAAGATATTATGTAGCATCACTCCTCTATTCGCTTCTCTAAATCCGATAAGCTTCCCTTTGTCACTGCTTGGAAGCATTATGTATTGTTCATCAATTTAATTTAATCTAGTAATTCTCTCCAATTTTATGTCCCTTGTGATGTGATTTCATTTCCTTAATCTGCCTTTGACAATTCAATTCTAGCCACAGCAAAATATATTTCAATTTGGATTATTGGTTTTTAAAGCTTTCTGAGGACTTTGTTTAGCCTTTTCTTAAACCTTCAATTGAACTGCAGGAACCTCTTTCTATTGGTTTGTGCAGGTGCTTGGCGAGCAAGTGGAGATGGGATTCATGGGAACTGGTGAGTAATATGATGCCATTAGGTGAGCTCGTGGAGATGGGAACTGCTTTTCCCCTGGCAGAGGTCTTTTAGAGGAAGGGATTATGTGCGAAGGTTGTGGTTAAAGTGGTGGGAAAGGCTCTTAATGAATATGGATGGGAAAAGCTTATGTTATGTTTTGCTGTTCAAAATTGTTACTGGTATTATCAAGAACGGTAAGTGATGGATAACAAGAAAAGAAATAATATACCTACAATTTAAAACCTGGTGCAGAAATCAAAGAATGACAGAGGATCAGTTTGTGGTAGGTCGAAGGAGAATATATTATGATCAAAATGGTGGGGAAGCACTTATTTGCAGTGACAGTGAGGAAGAAATAGTTGACGATGAAGAGGAAAAGAGAGATTTTATAGATTTTGAAGATTACACTCTTCGATTGGTATAACAGTGCTATCTCATGTAATTTATGACTATTCTAATTAGATTCTGTTTTACCAGCATGACTGTCAAACAAATTGGCTCTTCTGATCCTGTGATGGAATCAGTAGCACAAATCCTTTCTAGAAGTCCTTCTGAAGTCAATGTATTGCATTTTGTGTATAATGTGATAGTTAAGCCCTTTTTCTTTTAAATTTCTATTATGCATGTTCATCTGTTCTTCATTTGAAGGAGTAATCAATTTGAAGGAGTAATCAAGTTATATTTACTATATAAATCTCCTCTGAATTTTATTCTCTGATAAAAACTGTGATATCCCATATCGGTTTGGAAAGAGAACGAAGCATGCCTTGTAATAAGGATGTGGATACCTTCCACCTGAGACTCGTTTTACAACCGTGCGCTCCAGGTTACGAGTTGGGGCTGGCCTGTGAGCAAAGCGGACAATATCTCAAGCGGGTAGGCTGGGGCTGTTACAGTGGTATCAGAGTCTGGGCCCGGACCGTTGTGCCAGCGTGGACGCTGGACCCTTTAAGGGGGGTGGATTGTGATATCCCACATCGGTTTGGAAGGAGAACGAAACATGTCTTATAATAAAGATGTGGATACCTTCCACCTGAGACGCGTTTTAAAACTATGCGCTCCAGATTGTGAGTTGGGGCTGGCCTATGAGCAAAGCAGACAATATCTCAAGCGGGTAGGCTGGGACAGTTATAAGGCCAAACAAAACAAAACAAAAACAAAAGTGAAATTTATATTGCTGATTTCCATGAAAGTGAAATTTGATGCACTCACTAAAGGTTAAATTGAAAAATAAAATAAAAACTTAAGCAAAGGCCAAAAAAAAAAAAACAAAACAAAAACAAAAGTAGCAATCTACTACTGTAACAGCCCTAGCCTACCCGCTAGAGATATTGTCCGCTTTGCTCACAGGCCAGCCCCAACTCGTAACCTGGAGCACACGGTTTTAAAATGCGTCTCAGGTGAAAGGTATCCACATTCTTATTATAAGGCATGCTTCATTCTCCTTCCAAACCGATGTGGGATATCACAAAAACTGGTCATTGTGTAAGCTTTGGTCAAGCTGTTTTCCCATTTGCTTTTTGCTGGCTTTACACAGATAGGAAACACCATCAAACATCTTATACAAGCAAGATATGAAGTCACTTGTAAATTGCAAACCAATACGAGAAGCCATATCTGAAATCCTTCTCAATGCTTCATCTATCAAGCACTTGCTCGTGCTTATAGTAAAGATGTTCTTGTGATTTATATTGTTAGGGGTCTTAATTATAATGCTATTGCTTAAATTTTTGGTAAGAGATGCTGCAAAAATTGATTTTGGTAAAAAGAAATGAAATGAAAGAAGATTCTTCTTTGTTCTGCTTCCACATTTGCATTCATTGTTCAACTGCTTTTTTTTTTTTAACAAAGGTTCAACTGAAATTTCATACTCCATTAATGAACTTAACGACCTTTAACTTTTTAATTGACAGGGGAGATGTAATTTAACGGCCATGTCATCAATTGAACTAATAGAACCAAATGTCGTCTGTCCAATTAGGCAAAAAAGGGCTTAAATGGACGAAAAACGGAAAATCCTAATATATTTGAGCCTAAAATTTGATGGGGGGCTTATTTGAGCCTCGCTAGAAACGTTAGGGGTGAAAATGAACCTTTGCCCCTTTTTTTATTTGGCCAAAACAAGATATTTTTTTGCATTTGAAATTAGATTTTTTAATTATTAGCAGTATTGTTCCTTTATATTTTAAGGATAGAGCAATGCTAAATGGATAGAATCTAGCTATATTTTTTTGGCTAGAAAGGACATTAATGTAATCTTAGGTGGAATATGAGGGCTATCAATGATAAACTACAGAAGTACAATGTCCATAATATCCTTTTTAAAAAGAAAATTTTGAATTGAAACTAAAATAATTGGTCTAATCCACACACTTATCAAGAGAGTATTGGAAAAAAAAAAGAGAAAGGGAGAAAGAGAGAGAGAAAGAAGGAAAAAAAAAAATTAAAAATTGAAAATAATAATTATAATTATAATTTTTTTTTCTTTCTTTTCCCTCCTCCAATTTTTCTCCATTTAATTAAAATAATTCACAGCCAACATATACTCATCACCTCGTGAAACCACCATCGTCCACGGTCACCACCGCTCACTACCACCCATCAACACAACCACTACCCATTAGCACCATCATTACCGTAAAAATTGTTATAACTCAAAACCACCTAAATTCACTACCTACTCGAACCACCACTGTCACCTCTTCCTTTCTCTGGATTTTTGTATGAACCCATTTGCGAGGTAATATAATGGATGGCAGCAAGGATGCCCTCCAAATAGCTTCTCTGCAGCTCAAAAAGGAGCATTCGAAAGCAGCAATTGCTAGAGATGATTAAGGAGATTCGTCTAAATCTGATAAGAATGATGTTGGATTTAATAGTTATACAATTATATCTACAGCCAGCTATCCTTCAGCCACGATTGTTAATTTTACTCCTTTGTATATTATCTATTCTTCTCGGAGAGTTATGTATTCTGAAATGATTATTGTTGTTGAACATGTTGCTGGAGAAACCATTCAAGTTTTAAAAAAGCCAACTGTTGCTTTTGGAGCACTGCTAGGAAATTCAGTGGGGAAGAGAAGGTTTGATGTTGCTATAATAATTCAGAAGAGTGGTCCTCATATCATTGAATTATGTTTGGGTGTTTGGCTATTAATTGCCTGTATATATAAGAAGGCAGGGGATGTTGAGTTGAGACTTAGGATGCTCTTTTATTTCTTTTCTTTTGTAAAATTTTATACCTTCTTCTTCTTATCATCTCTTGCCTATGTCAATATGATTGCAGCTTTAAGGAATAGAGAATGACAGCTGAGATTTAATGGGGCTCTTAGTTGAATGAAGTAAATGAAATGTTGGGAAATTTGCTGAAACGTTGGCTATACGATTTGCACTCATTTTGGCTAAGGAAAAGGATCTCAAGTTTCTAGTTTGTGAATCAGATAATCAGGTTTCCATAAAGAAGCTCAATGACCAGATGTTGGGTTCTTCTCTTCAAGATCTTTTTTATGAGGATGTCCTGGAGCTGGCCAATCAATTTCCTTCAATTTCTTTCTCCTTTGTTCGTCGACAGAGCAATCAAGTAGTTCATAATGCTGCTCAATGGGTTAAAAGCTTTTTTTTTTTTTGGTCAATTGTGGGTTAAAAGTTTTTTTTTTTTTTTGACATTTTTGTGGGTTAAAAACATTAGTGGTGGCTTTTTCTTAGATTTTGACGTGCCTAATTTGGTTAAGCCTTTTGTATTGAACGATTTATGTCATTAATGATATGTTCCTTATTCTAAAAAAAAAAAAACTCACAAATATAATTGAGAACTGATGAAGTTGTTAATTTGTAAAAAAAAATAATAATTTTATCATGGAGAGAGAGAGAAAGATAAAAAATATATATATTTTTATAATTTGTAAAAAAAATAAATGTAATTATTTAGTATTCTTTTGTTGTTATTGGGATGTGTAGTTCACTCTCCAATAAAATGGTCAAAATTTCTCTTTCTAATAAAGAAGGTCATATTGGTCTTTTTAATTTTTCTAGCCAAAAGCATTTGGTTAGATTCTATCCGTGTAGATTTATCCTTAAGGATAAATGCATAAAAGCTAAAATGGCAATTCATCCCCTGAACTATCAGTCCAGGTGAAATTAACCCCAAAATCAACTATTTGAGCTATTTAACTCAAACAAATCAGTGATGAAAAAAAAAAAAAACTCAAACAAATCACAATTTGGACAATTAGCCCCAATTTTAAGGGAATCAATACTACACTCTTATTAGAGTAAGTGATGTATGTTAATAATAATAAAAAAATATTTTCTTTCTTTTTTTCTCTTCCTAAAAATATTGGGTTCATCAACCATTAACACCATCACCACCAGGGGCGGAGCCAGCCTCTCAATATGGATTGGGGGGGGGGGGGGGGGGGGGGGTTCATCAACATAAATAATAAGTTAAATTACTATTAGTATCCCAAATATACATCACATATTAGAGTTGTAATAAACTAAAATCTAGATCTCCTTTCTTTCATGTCACGGAAAATCATCTATAAGAGAATTCATGTCATCTTTAACAATTCTCTTTTCAATATACACGAGCAAACAATCAGAAAGAAATTCATCTTCCATCTTATTACGCAGTATAGTCTTGATTATATTCATAGCCGAGAAATATTGTTCTGTTGTAGCTGTAGAAACTGGAAGAGTGAGAATAAGAGTCACAACTCTATATACAAGAGGATAAATTTATGATTTTCTTGTTTTCACCAACCATTGACACAAATCAGAAATAGTTACCAACTGTTGAAAATCAGGAAGTTGCCGCACATGATCAAAATGCTCAAATTGTATTCTTAGCTGCATCTTTTCATATTCTGAAAAATCTTGTGGATAAAACTTTTCCACCAACTTGCAAATGTCATCAATTCTAAATGATATATGCATCTCTCTTGGATCTAAAGTTGTGCTAAGAATAAGCAACTCTACTGTATGATCACTAAATTTGTTATTCAATTCTTGCAATTGAGAGTCTATCACAGCATTAAAAATGTCAACTTTATAATGATGCTTTATTGTAAATTCATCTTGTTGATGACGGACCCTTCCTCTCCTAGCAACATATTGAGCATTAAAATCTGGAATAGGAATATTGACTAGTTCACAAAAAGATTTTACCTTCACAATTAAGTCTTCCCATCCATCATCTCTTAATTTTTGAATAAGCAGCTTGGTAGATGAAACAAGATGCATTGCATTCAAAATATCTTGAGATTGAAGTTGTAGAGCTTGACAAAGTAAATTAGAAATCTCTAAAATTTTTTTCATAAGATGCATGATGAAAACAAATTCAAAAGAAGTTAGCATCTCATAAGCTGCATCTGCATCCCCACGTTGAGCAGGAGTAGTTCCATCTTCAATAAAATTCAATAAAACTTCACATGTTGCACTAAACATATTCATCAAGCTAGAAACAGATTTCAAGTGAGAACTCCAACTAGTATCTCCAGCTCTTTGTAAAGCACCAATTT
>CATIWK010170592.1:0-12082 GCA_949634005.1 Mallotus japonicus
AATTAACTAAATAAATTAATAAATTAAATTATTTAGTTAATTATTTTAAAATATATATATATATATATATATATATATATATATATATATATATATATTTTTTATATATATAAAATCTACATAAAGTGCGGATTCATGACTATAATTGTTATAAAAGATATGAAATTCTAGATCAAAGCGTATTAAAAAAATAAAATCAAATAGTATAAAAATTTTTAAATTTAAGTAAATATTGAATATTTTATTTTTAAAATATTTAAAATTTAATATAATTAAGAAGGTTATTTAATATTTGGAATTTTTCGCATTTGTGCTCAACCTAACTGTTTTGTTCTTGAGTCTGCCGGCCTCCACTAACTTAGTAGTGCTTGGTATCTTTGTAGGAGACGGAGGGTTCAAATTCCCCCATCCCTCCCTCTCGAGTGGTAAAAAAAAAAAACTGTTTTGTTCTTGAGTCTCGAACTGGAAGAATGAGTTTTAATTTTAACGGAGTAAAAGCGGACAAAAAGCTACATCAGGTCAAGTGCCCCAGACTTTTTCCATTAAGAGCTAACAGGGTAAGAACCGCAAGGTACATTATAAAAACTGGTAAATAACATTTGTTAATCTGTCAAAAAAAACAAAAAAAGAAAGAACATTAATTTGTTAAAAGTCACATGCAGATGATTACGCACTGACTGTAGTTCGCCAATTCCAATGTCAAAAGATTTTTTTAATGAATGATGAGAGTGACTTGGATTTGCAGAACGATTCCTTCGCTATCGTGCAAGTCAAAGCCCCAGAAGCACATAATAGAGTATCGTAATCGGTAAGGCAATCAACATTCCGAATATCACCCTTCATCACAAAAAGAAAAAAATTGTAAATATGCTTCCTAAATTTGTCATCCAAATTCTTTTACTTTGCTCTTCTTTTTTTTTCATTCAAAAAATAAAAATATATTTTTTTAATTAAAATAATTTCTTTTAATATATCACTGATACAAATAAATTAACTTACGCAGTGCTGAGTATGTCGGCGTGCACATTGTATTCTTTGGCAAATACAAACGGTACAATTCCTTGAGGAAGAGCTGCCTGCAATAAAGATTAATTTTGATTACTGTATTTTAATTTGGCTATTTAATTTTTTCGTTAAATTTTTTATTGGTATAAGGGGTTTAGTAATTTAAAAATTGATGAACAATATAATTAATATATTTTGTAAATTTAATATTAACAACCAATAATTAAAGTGCAATATTTTATAATAGGCATAATACATATATGGCTCACTGTACTTGTCAGTTTTTGTCAGTTTGACACCTTAACTTATAGTTTTGCCATTTTGACACTTGAACTTAGTTAAAATGCACTAGTTTGCACTAATATGATGACATCATGCATCTACCACCCCCTATATTTGTCATTTTTTGTCAGTTTAACACCTCTACGTATAGTTTTTAGTCAGTTAAACCCTTATAATGTGGCACATGTTAATTCGCTATTCCGTGCCATGTGTGCTGACAGAAGTTTCAAAATTACATTTTATCTAAGTTTAGGTGTTAAAATGTCAAAACTATAAGTTAAGGTATCAAACTAATAAAAAGTGACAAATATATGGGGCAATGTATTTACTACACCTTTATAGTATTTAAAAAAACAATTGTTATACCACTATTTCAGTGACTTAGTCACTTGTTTTATTAATTTTTGGCAATAACTAAAAGCAATTTGCCAAACATACAAGAGATTATATTTCCTCCTACGTATTCTTTATCTTACCTCTTATTACAATTTAAGATTCTATTCTATTAAATATAATGCATATTTTGGTGTGAATTATCGATATTCAAAGTCCACTAAATTCTGACTAATCCGGTTAAGCTATACAAACCTGGACAATGGCCACATGCAGAAGCGGGCCACGAAGGCCAATAGCAATAGAGGTGGCAGCCATGACAGCTGGACCAGTCAAAAACCTCACTGCCATGGCAAATGTCGCCACCGATTTTCCACAAGCTATGACTCTTGGTTGCAAAGCCATGAATAAACCTGTTTTAAGAAAGCAATAACAATTAAAGAAATTTAGACAAAAAAAAAAAAAAAGGGAATTTAAGGTAATTCTTTTAATTTGTAAAGGAAAAAAAAAGTACAGATGTATTTGATGATAATACCTAGACTAAACATAGCCATTCCAAGACCTGCATCTGACAATATTGATATAGATCCGCTTACAATTGATGGCATTTGGATGTTCCACCTGCCGATAAATTAAAATTAAACTAAGCCAATATTTTACCAATAGCATTTACAAAAAGGGTCGGGATATATGTCACGAGTAGCAATAGCACCAGTGTTGTCCCTACCAGCAATAAAAAAAAATTTATTCTTTTTTGGTCCTCCAATACAGGGGACCATCTACCTATGAGAAGGGGAGGTTTTGGTAATTTTGCGGGTAGCGACAGTACTGTTGATGTCACTACCCGCGACAATAATCATTACCCTTACAAAAACCTCATCTCCTAGTTTTCACTATCACTAATTTCATTTGATACAAAAGAAAAAACTGTGTTATTAGCCGAATTTAATTTAGTATATAACCTAAACAAATTATTCAAATCATAGGCGTTCCTGGAAACAATTTTCATGGCCGTAATTCCACTATATTGGTGCATTTACCTGAATGATATGAGAGACCATACAACACCAAAAAGGCTTGAATATGTGTTGGGATTTCTTACGAGCTTCCTCCAAACCATGATCAGTATAAGCCTTGTCATCACACTAGCTGGAGGCATTTGGTGCTTCTTCGATGCATCTCCGCCTTCCACATTTATATCCATGTCCATCTTCTTTTGGCAAGTGAAGGGCGACCCACTTGGTGCAAACTTTTTTCCATCCTCTATTTCCAGATGCTTTTCTCCACTTATTTTCCCAGCTGGACTCATAGTTTCACTAAGTTGGTGCATGGCTACACCAACATTAATGGCTTACAATTAGTTTCAAGAATAATTAAGCAGTGGTTTGGTTTTGTTGTTGGGAACTGGAATGAAGAAAAATTGAAAATTGAATAAAAAGTTTAACAAAATGATTGGTTTATTAGAGAATTGGATACTATTTATATATAAAAAATAAACAATTATTTTTATTAGTTTATATATTTTATTTCAAAAAATATATTTTTTCATAAATTTTAATAGTATATGACAATATTTAAATATTTAAATATTTAACTAATGTATAATTAGTTTGTATTGATTTCTACTGGAATGGATCTCCATAAAGGGAATAGAGAATTCCTATTGATGGAGGATCCATTCTGTTCCATTGTAGAATTTTAATCAATTAATTACTAAAATTAGAATTACTTATTTCAATGCCGATTTTCATAATTACTTTTTACGAAAGAAATGACCTCCGAGTAGTAATAAAGTTATATATTAAATATGGGCAAATGCATCAATTTGCCCTAATGGCAATCAGCCCATCAATTAACTTTTTGACGAATTAGTCTATTAACTTGGAAAAATCCCGTCAATTAGCCCAAATTAGATTTACTCCAATTTTTTTTTTTTTTTACTAATTCACTCGAAAATTTTTTACTTATTAACTAATTAGGTCCAATTTTAAAATTTTTAATGCTCTAAGCATGCATTACAAAAAAAATTAAATTTTAAAAACACATTGAAATTAACAAATTA
This sequence comes from Mallotus japonicus, assembly GCA_949634005.1. Classification (NCBI taxonomy): domain Eukaryota; kingdom Viridiplantae; phylum Streptophyta; class Magnoliopsida; order Malpighiales; family Euphorbiaceae; genus Mallotus; species Mallotus japonicus. The sequence goes on from CATIWK010170592.1 coordinate 3,683, forward strand.
AATTATAAAAGTTATAATTTATTTTTAAAATAAAATTAAGAAATTATATATATATATATATACAATATTTATAATTATTTATAATATAATATGCGATTCCAATCACGATCTTATAATAAGAACAAGAGATCTTTCTCAATCAATCCTTTGCCCCCTCATTCTTCGAGAATTAGAAAGCTGTAATATTATTAAAAATATATGATATAACATTAAAATAACATGAATTTTTAATAAGTCAATTATTTATTAAATAGTATAGCATTCAATTAATCAAAATAAATTCACAATTAATAAAAATAAGATGTATTTATTTTATTAAGAATGAAAAGAAATAATTTTTAAAATAAATTTATAATATTTTATTAGTATATAAATTGCTATATTTATGGTAAATTAAATGTAAAACATTTTTGTTATTAAAAAGTATTATTATATTCAAATGTATAATGACGATATTAGTTACTAGGGTACTAAAGTGTAAGAAAATTAAACCACAAACCCCTAAATGTCATGAAAAATACTGCAAGTCCTTAAGTGAAAATACATCTAACCACATGGTACTTTGTGTATTTATCTCTTTTAAAATTTATTTATCTTATATATTTTTAAATTTAATCTAAATTAAATCTAATTACTAATTTATAAAATATTTTAAATCAATTAGTAAAAAAAATCTGAAGTAAGTTGAAATTTTTTTAAAAAGTTAATTTGAACTAAGTGACTAAATTTGTTAAATTATTGATGAGTAAACTAGTCAGAAAATTATTTTTTTTTTTAACTGAGGGCTGATTATTTACTGCATCCAAGCCCATAAATAACATTAATGAAATTTCATTAAAATATTCATGCATACCTCTTGAAGCAGTATTTTCATGTTGAAGCATTGCAATTTTAGAAGAGTCGATGCTCCCTAAGTCAGTGGAGGCAGCTCTATTAACTGCATGTCTGAGATTCCCTTCGGAAACTGGAGAGGCACTTGAGCTCCAAACGAACATGTGAATTTCTTTATTATTGGGCGTTATTCCACCGTTTTCCTTCTTCCTCGTTCCACCACTCGTAGATCCTGAAAACATGGGATTAGGAGGTGGGTAACCATTAAACAATTCCCCACTCATACTTCTCCCTCCTCTTTTCTTATTTTTATTACTATTGTTAATCTTCAACATCATCTCTTCATCAAAATTTGATGTTCTTGGTGTTGCCCCTTTTGAAGATTGCAATGAGTGAACATCACCAACCCCCGATCCTTGAAAACTATTTTTGTATCCATGTTTCGGACTTGCAGCCTTATTAGCAAACATCGCGTAAAAATCTGTTTGGTTGAAACTTGAAGCCCTTGGTGTTGGCTCTCTGGAAGATTGCACCGAGTAGATCTCTACACCGGTTAGATTTGAAGCTCTCGGAGTCATGGAAGTCAGTGAGTTCAGTCCTTGCGACTTGTTAAAGGATGACACTATCGAGGATGCACTAGATCTTCTCACAACCACATGGAGCTTACCATCATCACCGATCTCAGCATCTGCTTGTAATGGTTCCCGACCGTTTAGTGAAACAACATCGGAATCAACTCTGAAGGAGGTAATTGACCCCGCTGTTTCAGGGAATTGTTCGGAGATGAGTAACTTTGCTCCTCTATACTCGAACATAAATAGCATAAGCGTATACCAAATTACACTTTGCAACACTACAATTTGAACCATAAGACTTCCTGAAAAGTCTCCATACATGGCTTTCAAAAGAGGGATTCCCATGACTAGAGTATTCGGAAGAGTAGACAACGAGAAGAGAGTAATCATCCACTCAAGGCTGCCACGTTTGCTAAAAGCTTGCCAGAGAAAAAGCGCAGCCAAAATGACTACTTTTTGAAGAGAATCAGCAGCAATAAAGCGATAGTTCATAGCGTAAGGATCATTAGAAGATATGAAATGGAAAGAGAGTAATGGAACAGCAAAGACTGCCACAAAACGGTTAATGCCAGAACACTGATCCCTGGTGAAGATTTTCCACCATCGGACTGAGCCGTAAGCAAGTATCATGGCAACATATAACGGAATAATCGCAGCAAGAACATCGTAAATGTCTTTACCTGTAATCATAGCTGAAAGAAAAGAGAAAAAAGAACACTAGAAATTCGAAGAAGAAGAAGAAGAGTTGAATGTGTAGACTGGGGTGAGCTATGAGAGTGGACTGTCTTATTTCCGGACTAGAGGAAGCATATTATTAGCGAAGAAAGAAGAAACACTACTTACCCTTTTTTTCCCTAAAAAGACTGGGAATAAATAAAAAAAAAGGTACCGTTCTAAATTTGATGGGTTATTTTATGAAGACAAACAGAGTTCGATGCCAGACATGACAGAGACAGTGACCAAAAAAGAAATATTTTCAGTGCAGAAGTTGTCTTGAGACGGTGAGGATCTTGTTTGTGTGTTAACTGAAGGTAGCATGTTAAAGATTCATTGCCAAAGGAAAGAAATTTATATTTTATTACAGATTGTGTATATAAATCATATTTATTGCAGTTAAACCATACTATTCGCCACTCTACTCGTTCATGCACATGAGTTAGACAATTATCAGCGATCCGCGGCAGCAGCAAGGATCTTTCAGATATAAAAGTTAACACAATCTTTTGCCATTATCTGAATTTGTAGATTTTTGTGACTTTTTTACCTTTGAATTAGATATGGATATTTAATTGTTCATCAACTATGATGCTAAGTTGTTGATTTGTATACTTAAAGTCTAGTTGAAGTAGCAAAAGCACTTTGCTTTCAAGAGAATAGGTTTTTGGTTCAAATTCTATCTTCAACACTAGTTTTATGATACCCACTTTGTGATGACTCACAAAGTTAACATATAAAGAGCGCTGACAGATATCGCATTTTTTTATTGATTTTTTTCTCTTTGGACGAATTTGCCCTTGCAATCAGGAGGCTGTTTGTTTTTTGAAGTGGTCTTTTGTAAAACCATAGGGCACAAAAAAAATTTTATTTGCCGTTTTTGTCACAGGCTCGCGACATGAAATGTTTCCGATTTATAAAATACTAACTTCTTAAGGATAAAGACTTTTTAAAATTTAACAATTGAGTGTTTGAACTTTTTAAAATTACAACTGAGTGTGGCAACCTGTTGAATAATTACAGAATATTGTATTTAGCATGTTATAATTAAGTTGTCGGTAGTTAGTGTTGACTAGGAAGATGGAATTACCGACATGGATATTTAACTAAGAAATAACAAAAGTACCCCAACAATTTTTTGGTAGACATCCAACGATGACACTGGCAGCATCATCTTCTTGGTTTTTTGGGGGCGCCTTCTAGTTCTTGGTTTGAGGTGGTTGCTGCCGTAAATGACGGAGCCAGTAGTGTGGCTGCCGATGGCATTAAAACAGTGGAGTTTCCATTCGGGATGAAATCAAGTTCCATTATTTCCAAAACAAAGCAAAAATGGGGAAAAATAATTTCTCAACTCAATGATAACTTTTTGAAGCCATTTCTTTCTTAAAACCATCAACCATTTCTTTCTGAAGCCATTAACCATGACGACATGTATTTAAAAAGCAAGAAGCTCTCCAAATTATAGGTCTCATCCATGTATCAAAGACAAGTACCACAAACTAACACAAATATTACATATACACAGAGAATAAAATCTCCACATAAAAGTTGCACATAATTAATAAAGAAGAAGAAGTTGATTCAACTCTTTTAGATGGAAGATTTTCCAACCCAAACTTGCTCCAATTCTGATTGTCCTTCTCCGCTTCAGCTAAAATTATCCACTTAAAATCAAAATCAAAATGGAAATTGCTCCATTGAATATCTCCCAGTAGCAGTGCTAATTGAGGCTATATAAGAGCAATCAAGGCAACAATAATCAAAATTATCAATCAAATTGGCACTAAATTGTTTGCAACTAATTTTGTCCAATAATAAAAAGAATCAAACTCAAAATCAAACCATACCAAAGGAGTGATTCGATACTTTGGTTTCAAAGCAAGTCGAATACCTAATCAAAAAGTTGATGAAGTAAAAGCAGAGATTTGACAATAAACAATCTCTTCATATTGCAGCATATCCTTGGTAGTAAGCATCAACGACGGAGATGAATTTTGGTTCTACTGGAAATGAAGCTTCAAGAGCAATGAAGAAGCAAGGGCTGTGTGGCAGAGGAGGGGGTAAGAATCAGAGAAAAATGAGCGGTGAGCAAAGGGGAAGGTAGAGATAACATGGGTTGTAAGTGGGTGTCATGGCAAACAGTGGAGATGGTTATATCTCCATCTTTATTTTCGGTTGATGATGGTGATGGTGGCATAAAGATAAAGCCATAAAATCACAATCTTGATTTTTAGTTGATGGTGGTAATGGTAGCGTAGAGTTGGCTTGAATATTGAGTTTTGGTGATTATCAATAAAGTGTTTTTTTTTTCAATTTATTTAGGTTGTCATTGTTGTAATTTTATATGGTTAATGCACATGCCTATCACAATTTTTTTCAACTATTCCTTTCTCCAGCTCATTTGAAATTGTAGGCCCCAGTATGACATGTTAGTATTAACCTGCTAAACACATTGTTTTGTAATTTTTCAACAAGTTATCACACCCAATTGTAATTTTAAAAAGTTCAAACACCCAATTGTTAAATTTTAAAAGGTTCAAACACCAATTTTGTCTTTATCCCAACTTTTTATAACTAATACCTCACTACAAGAAAAATGATGTTTAACCAGACTTAATACCCTCGTTAAAAGTTTCATTACTCTCGTTAAAAACTTTTAGCGATGGTAAAAATCATGTCGTGGCCCATTGTTATTTTTTTAACGATGGGTGAAATTTCAATCGCCATTATTTTAATGATGGGTGATATTCCAGTCACTAAAAGTCATAAATAGTGACAAAAAATTTCTTCGTTATTATATTTTTATAATTATTGTCAAATAATAGTGAGGGGATTTTCCATCACTGTAAACATATGATTCTCTCGTTATTTTATTTTAATAGCGAAAATTATTCCTGTCGTTATAAATAGTCACTAATAATAATAACAATAATAATAATAATAATAATAATTATTATTATTATTATTATTATTAAATTAATAATATTATGTTCTATTATATAATTACTACTGCCTATTCACCATTTCAGTCATTAATATATATATTCAAGAACAAAACTATAAATGATATTTAAAATTGATTCTAATTTTTCCATTATCATCCATCATGTTATCTATACATGAGTATTTAAAAGCGTCAAGAACATAAACAAAAGAAAGACACAAAAAATAACATTATTAACAATTGATCATTCATCATTAATAAAGGACTAAACATAACAAAACTATCTTTTCATGTGGTCCAAAATAAATAACATAATCATGCTAACAAGTTGATTGTATCCTATACTAGTCGTTTCCCCAAAAACCTGTACAGTACAAAAAAAAAATTGCATTGATATAAATAGTCATGTGGTCCAAAATAACTACCATAATATGCTAAAAAACTGATTGTATCCTATATTAGTCACATCTCCAAAAACCTGTAAATCATAAAAAAAAAAAATTACATTAGTATTGATAGTAAATTAGGCTATTGACAATTTAAAGGAAATATTACAAAAAAATAAAAATATGCACATATTATTATAACATATTTAATGAAATAAATATATAATATGCAAAAGATATTACCTAACATAAAAAGTTTCCAAGAAACCTTCCACATATACTAATAAGATCAACCCTCATCCTGTAATGAAATTAACTGAATTTATTTTCACAATATAAAATTAATCGTATAAAATACTTGTGAGTGAGAGGCGCAACTTTCTCAAAAACTTGTGGGTGGGAGGCAGGCTTTGGTCAAAAAGCCTAACCATTAGAGATAATCATAACAACTCATGCACTAATAATGGCCACTCACTCTTTTCCCTTTTACTATTTTGACAATCTTTTAGGGTCCCCTTCCTCCAATTCCTTTTTACCAAAGCATTGTCTATAAAATTGTAAACCGAAAAAGCCAACAAATTTCCCCAACTTCTTATCATGCATAATTAAGCCTATGGTACAAGTACCCTTGACCCCAATAAATGGAGAATTATGTGCCTTTTGCAATGACTTAACCAAGATGAAATTTGTTAATTTTCATCCTCACAAATAAATTGTCCATACTAGACTAGTGAATTGAACTGTGAAACACCAATGCTGAGAGTTTGTGCTGCATGTGCTCAGACAATAAATGTACATACATATATATCTATCAACGTATTTAGAAAACAACAATAATGCTTTGAACAAGCAAATTAAGGTAGCATTTTCCATAGGATATATTTATGAAGTTCAATAGAAAAGATACAGAGCAAAAGGTTAATCAACTTCGGTTCAAAGAAAAGATGCACGACTGGCCCAACATAAAGGGAAAAAAAGCATAAGTAGGTCAACATATTTGAAGAGAAAGATAAAGTACCTCACATAGAATTGAGATTCCTATAAACAAGGCGGAAGAAATTATTCAGAACACCAAACACCAAAAAAATTCATATTAATTAAATCTATGGAAATATACCACAAGGAATAATGACAAACAAAGGCGAAGAATTTTCAATAGATTTCAAGCAAAAAAATATTGAAGTAAGGTTGTGCAAAAGGACAAGGAAAGTCTATGACGCTGAGACAAGACTAGTACCCTCCCTGATACAAGTACCCTTGACCAATCTCACTAAAATAATAATAATTTTCAATCATGTTAGCACAACTATTTGTAAAGTAAATTTTAAAAAGCTACTCATTTTTCAATATCAACAAACTAGCTAATGCATAGAGCTCAATGGCATTTTAAATAAAATATTAACTCCGATAAGAAAAAAGAACAAATTAATGAAAAACCAAACTTGATTTGCATTATTCATACTTCTAGTTGGGGGAGATGGAGTTTCAGTGGCTACAGTTTGTGGCAGAATGCAATGTTCAACCTTCTCCAATCTACTTTCAATTGCTTCAATCTGTTTCTTTAAGATGAGATTTTCTTCTTCTTTTTCATGAAGCTTTGCTTGAAGCTCCTCAAACCTTATCTTACTAAGATCATTGAAATTTTTTCGCTTCATCCCGCCTCCATAACCATACACATTGCTATGACGTTGAGCCCCAAAACACTTATCTACCACTTCAAGATTTGAGAGCAATCGTTCAGATTCAATTGTCTCTACAATTTCAGCCTTTAATGTAACCAAAATTAGTTAGTGGTCAGAAAAATGAGTTCTTACTTGAATATAGATAAAGTTAAAAAAAAAAAGTGTTGTGATAAAGCAATATACATATTTATTTTGAGTTTCAGGTTCAACCAACTTTTCTCCTTTTTTCGAGTCTCAAAAAAAAGATTTCCAATATCAGGTGGGTTCCCTTCCTTTCCTCCTTTGATAAATTAAACAAATATGTCAAAGTTAGTTTTAATTTAAAAAAAGAATAAACATATTACCATTTCATATATAAGCTCTCTATGAGGTTTGCTTCTAATACGATGTGGCATTGAAGATTGCGCTCCATTAAAGGAGTTTTGACCGCTTAGTTTCTATATAAAGTAGAAAATATGATCATAGTTTGTCCTTTACTACAAAGAGACTTAAGTTATTAATCTACTTAGTAAATAAAAAATTAATTCATACCTGAAACTCCTCAGTCAAAAAATAATTTGTCAAAAGCCATTTCCAATCCTCTTTTTCCATCTCAGATGGCACATTTTTCAAAGTTTAAGCCAAGGTTTTACAAGGCTTTACAAACTGTCTATACAAACTTGATTTCCAATTTGACCATAAAACATTCATATGTTCTAAGGTGGAATTACGATACAAGTCAATCTCCGAATTGTCAAATTTGTCGTATAAAATATTTACCCATGATAATATCAAACCATATATAATGTATTATAAACATATAAATATCCGTACAAAAAAATATATGGGATATCATTCATAATTTTTGCATTATATTTTATAATGAATAGTTGATATGTAAAAGAATTACCTTAGCCACAGTCCACATATGCTCCTTACGTAATTTATTTATTTCTTGCCATGCTTTAACTTGTACTAGACAAATGTTACGACTGCGCATAATTCTTCCTAAATGCCTTGACCAAAAATTTTGGTTTTCCCCTACAACACGATTATTATAAAATAGAATATGAAGCTTTTCTCTAATTTTAAGTGTAGCAACTCTCTTATTCTTATTTTTTCCTCGAACATTCTTCTTTTGAGTATTAACTGCACCTATAATAAAACAAATAGAGGAAAACAATCAAATTATATGATAAGAATCTCAAATTAAATTTATATAGATATTACTTACTTTCAACCTTGTTCTCTGACACAACAAATGTCGGTTCACTCGATCTACCATCTTC
>CATIWK010170598.1:0-11883 GCA_949634005.1 Mallotus japonicus
GCTCGCACTCGTCGATCCATTCGCTGTAGAGATCTATAGGCTCGGCTAGATGGTTGAGTTTAGTCATGTAGTACTCCTCGCAGATTCTGCATGAAACTTTGCCGACCCACAGCTTCTTGTTAATCTTGCAGTCAACGCTATCAGGATGGTTGCAGAAAGGGCATGTGAAGGTGGTGTCAAGCTTCTCCACTCGCTTTGGCTTCTTTACAGGGCGCTTTGATTTTCTTTTCGCCATGGTTTTGATGCTGAAAACAACTTGCTGGATCGATTGATGTATAAAAAAACTGAATTTATTTGTAGCTATGTGCAGTTGATCGATGGCTCTATATATAAATAATAGAGGGAAGAGATGCGTCCGTGAAAATCCTGACGTGAAGAGGATTTTTCTGAAGAGGTATCTAACAATTATAGTTGATATAAGATTTTATTCATCAATTGGAATCAATAATTAATGGCAAAAGGTACAAAAAAACCCTTGAACTTTTATGATAAGAATAAATAGCACCATAAACTAAAAAAAGTACATCAAGTTTATAAATTTAAAAAAAAAGGTTCAAATACACCCCTTTTTTAACTGTTACTTAACAGACGTTAACTTTTAACTTTTAAGGCTATAAAAGGTAAAAAAATCCCTTATTCTTTAATTTTGGTACAAAAAAGCCCAAGATAATAATTTTTAAGAATATTTTTATTTTGAAGGATAAAAATATTTTTATTTATGAAAATTATTATGAAATAGACTACTTTTATGAATAAAAATATTTTTATTCATGAAAATTATTGTGAAATAGTATGCTTTAATTTTATGAATAAAAATATTTTTATTCATGAAATTATTGTGAAATGGTATGCCTTCATGAATAAAATTATTTTTATTCTTAAATAATAATTATTTTTTAAGAATAAACATATATAGTTTAATAATTTTTAATGATATTTCTTACACTTTTCAATAAATTTTTTCAATTTTAGTGTAAATTTATTTTTAAGAAAATAAGTGACATATGCTTCAAAATAAAAAAATTTTAAAAGTAAATTAATTTTTAAAAATAATTTTACACTCTAAATTTAAAAATATTTAAAATAAAATGTTAATTAATAAATATTTTAAATTTAAAAATATTTAGATTTTAATTGTACCAAAATTAAAGATTAAGCGCTTTTTTTTACCTTTTATAGCCCCAAAAGTTAAAAGTTAAAATTTGTTAAAAAATAGTTAAAAATGGGTCTATTTGAACCATTTTTAAAAGTTTATGGGCTTCGATGTACTTTTTTTTAGTTTATAGTGCTATTTGCTCTTGTCATAAAAGTTCAAGGATTTTTTTATACCTTTTGCCATAATTAATTATGTTGTTTTACAACACGTTTTCAACACATTACCATAAAAATTAGGCTAAAGTAACCTATTAATATTGATGTCCATATTTTATTTCAATTTTTATTGAATGTTCACAATAATAATCCATTTATTTAACTGAAAATATATAAAAATAAATAAATATGGAATTTTTATGGAAATAAATAATTAAGCAGTTTTTTTAGTCAATTCACGCCCTACTAAAAAAACGGAAATTTTTAGACTAAAAAATTTTAGCCAATATTAGTTGCGGAAATTTTCTTATTAAATCAACAAGCTATCAAGTTCAAAAAAAAAAGTTATTAATATAAAGTGAAATTAATTATAATGTTATTAATATAGAATTTTAGAATAACCGGAACCTTGTGACTACCACATACTGGAAGCATGTTATAGAAAAAATAACTATAGTGTTACCTCACAGAGATCATTCAATTAGTTTTAAAAAAAAAAGGTACTAACCTTTTTTCTTATTAAATTAATTTTTATTTTTTGAAAAAAAAAATATTTTAAAATTTTATCTTCCATCAAAGAGCATCATATTTCCTGCATGATTTGAAATTTTGGTAAGACATTGGTAGTGGGAAACTAAGCTTGCCAAGATCATTCAGATAAAATAAACTAATTTGATTCAATCAAATTAAAAACATAAAGTTTAGATGTGTGATCTGAATTATATTTGGATTCCTAATCCAAGAAGGATTAAGTGTTTAATTTTACAAGGATTTGTCTAATCCAAAGAGGAAAAGACTTCCAAAAAATTTGCATTATATATATATTCATGGCATACACTTGCGAACAAAGGCATTACGTTCACTTGCAATCTTTTTTTTTTTTTTTCCAAAACCACCCTGAAATATATATTTTTCAACCATGAAAAGGCTTCCAAAGCGAAGTTTAGTCTCTGAGTCATCAGATGGTAATGATAATTATGGCTACTGTCCGAGTAATGTCAAGAGAGTTAAGATTGATGGAGGCAGATATTTTGATGATCATGATAATGAAGTATTTCAGCTTCCTATAGAGGACCCAGAAGAGGATCCTGAAGAAGACCCAGAAGAGGATCCTGAGGAAGAGTTGCTTCAGCCTGTACCTAACGATAACTCACAGGATCCTGTACAAGAAGTCATGCATCCCGTAACCCACGATCAAGAAGAGGATGATGAGGAAGAAATCGTTCTTGAAGAAGAGGACCCTGTAGAAGAGGACCCAGAAGAGGATCCTGAAGAAGACCCAGAAGAGGATCCTGAGGAAGAGTTGCTTCAGCCTGTACCTGACGATAACTCACAGGATCCTGCACAAGAAGTTATGCATCCTGTAACCCATGATCAAGAAGAGGATGATGAGGAAGAAATCCTTCTTGAAGAAGAGGACCCTGAAGAAGAAATCCTTCTAGAAGAAGAGGACCCTGAAGAAGAAGAAGAAGAAGTTGATCAGTCAGTAACTGAAGATCAAGGGGAGGATTCTGAAGGACCAGTACTTGGTCAACAAATGTCGGCTGAAGATCAAGTAGTCGATTCTGAAGAAGTACTGGAAGAAATTGTGGAAAGTGATGGAGATACTCTATGCAATTCAGACAATGAATTTGAGCTTGTAGATGAAGAAATTGAAAAACAACAGAAACAAGATGCAAAAGAGGATGAAAGGTATCATAAATTGATTTCCAGTACCAATCAATGTCCCCATTCCGCAGTTTACCCCCTGAAGCCGAAAGCAGCTGTCCGTTCCATGCCAGTTTGGATAGAAATTAAGAAGAATGCGTTTCCTACAAAACCTGGCATGGTTCCTGGAGATGGACCAAAGAGAGGGATCAAGAGGCTGTGGAATGAGGATGATGAGATCGCAATCTTGAAAGGAATGATTGAGTTTAATTGGATGAAAGGAAAGTGTGCTCCTGAGAGTCTGGGTGATTTTTATGACTACATTAAGAACCTTCTCTATATTGCAGTCTCCAGAAAACAACTCAACAACAAATTTACACAGCTGAAGATAAAGTATCAGAAAAATAAAGAGAAAAGTGGGGATGAGAAAGCTGCAGCTTTTCGTAAAAATCCCCATGAGGAGGAGTTATTTGTGCTTTCTGAGAAGATATGGGGTGTCGAAGACGACAAAAAAGAAGCGGGGAAGGAGGAGGAGGAGAAGGGAGAAGGAGATGGAGATGATGTGACTATGAATGAAAATGGCATTAATACCAATTCTGCAGGGAAAGAGAAGGCTAAAGAAGAGGATTTGTGGTCTAAGTATCCACACCTTAGCGAGTCATTGAAGCTGGAACACTTTTCTCAGTATACATTGTCAAGTTTTGTGAAGCAAACACTGAGTTGTATTGGGAATTCAAAGGCTAAGGAATTAGAGGAAAAGTGGAAGAAATTGCAGGTAGCTGAAGCTGAGGTGAAACTTATGCGAGCTCAACTAATCCAAGAGCAGACACAACTCATATTGAATTTCATTAGTCAGTAATTTTTAGTAATCCAGCTTTGCAAAGATTTGTTATGTTCGTAATGTAGGAAAAGGAAGCTTCATATGTAACATTGGTTTTAAGCTTATAATATGCCAAAAATTGGAAACTTTTTATTGCAATACTTTACATTCTTATGCTATGGGAACTTATATGCAAACACTCCTGCACAGCTTACCAACTTTCAGAAATTTATCTACCAACAATCAAAATTTCTACCTATAATTACAACATAAATGCTAAATTTAACTGTCATTTTGATGTCTTCTCAGTTTATGAATTAACTAGACGTATGCCTGCCCATTGCATAGGTGATGGAAAAAGCATATAAAACCTTCTCATAACTATTAGAGAGATTTTTGAAGTGTAAAATAATTAAGTATAAGAAAAACAATATACCTTGAAAATAATTGATATTAAAAAAGTGATTTATACAAAAAGGTGAAAAGAATTATAAATAGAATTGAATACTCAGATTTATGGCATATATACAAGCAAAAGATAAAATGAGAATTAAAAAATAAAGAAATGGATTAATATGAAAGTTGAAAGGTTAAAGGAAAATTAACCTTTGAAAGAATTTGAAAGTTAATAGATTAAAAAAAAATTATTTCAACTGACAAACTGTTGAAATTTTATGCAGCCACCTGAAATATTAAAGTAACATTTAGCAATATGATATTAAAAAATTTTGAAAACTCAACTTTATTATATTTGTTTAGATAATCAGCCCTTGATCATCAAATTTCCCATATCCTGGCATGGATTAAATAATCTGGCAAAAGTACTGTTTAATATTGCCATATAGGATATTTAAGTTCAGTGTAAAATAACTAGTGAACATGAGTAGTTACAGAAAACCCAAGAAAGGGAACAGCAGAAAGGGATCAAGAGAGCCTGTCAAAGCATGAACACAAAATTTTGAATACATGAACTCCACATTCCCAGAGGAAAGCAAAGAGACTGCCATTTCAGCCGATATAGATACAGAGACAAACAAGTTATTATGGAAAAACATGATCCAGGCTCCACAACAAACTTGTTCTCCGGATGCATGTTTAATTTACAGGTTATCTATAACAGAAGACTGGCCTAATAAAAGCATAAGCATGTCTATATTTTGTATGAATGGAATATGAATAGTGAAAGTTTGTGTTGACCTTTGCATAATAATTACAGGAGGTCAAGGGCTAGGGCTCTTTGATGGGGGACGTTGTCGAGAAAGAAAAGGAGGATCCACCACTGTTCCAATGATGTTGTCTCCAACAATCACAGTGCTCCCTTCTGAAACAGTTTGCCTCTTGATATAGCCCAAGCCATAATGTTTTGGTTCATTTCTTCCAGATGTATAGCTTGTTAATTTTCCCACCTTCACTCCAAACATAGAAATAGCTACAGTTTCTTTTTCATATAAAGTTTTTTTTTTTTTTTTTTTTTTTTTTTTTTTACTCAGATGCATATTAAGCAATTAAATGGCTTATACCTTTTTCCCATCAACTGTAAGCAGGCTGCCAGGCTCAGCTGGTGCTGACAGATGGATTCCCCATAATCTCTGCTTCACTCCATCATATGTTATTAGTCTAGATATGGTCTCTTGTCCTTTGTAACATCCTGAAAACATAAAAGTTGAATCAGATAAAATTTCATTCTTAAGACAGATCACAGATTTTCTTTGGTTAGGCAGTTAAGATACCCTTGTTCAAAGAGATAGAGTTCCATAGACCAGCCTCCAGGACGTTATACTCATTAGTGAGCTCCTTCCCAGGTGCTGGCATTCCTGTGAGAGTTGAGTTGGAGGTTAGCATGAATGGCAGTAAATCAGTGAATGGAAATATATATATATATATATATATATCCACAAAGTGCATCATTAATGGAAACAACAGAATGTTGAATAAAACCAGCTTTTCAAAGCTTGACAAAGATAACCACAATCTCCTTAATAGATTTTCAAAATTTTCTGCAACAAAACATCACATTCAAGATTTCGCACTCAGACTTAGTTCACTTAATTAATTGGCATTTGAATTATTATATTGAATTAGTACATGTTTAGAATGATGACAAATAAAAAAAAAGGTATAAAATAAACTAAAACTTTGAGCTCACTTGAATCTCTACCCAGACTTTAGAGTAACATCCATCAATCAATTTTCACAGCACCTCTAACTTGTTATTAGAAATGCTCAGTACCAACTAGCATTTTAAATTCCACTTATATCAATACCTCAAGGATTCTTCCATACAAGATATGAGGGCTATAACAAACAAAAAAAAACATTTATGTCACTTGCATATTGGTTTTTTGTATCATAGGCAATATTCTCTACTTTCTTTTGCTGGTTTCAAATTGTAGATACATTATTACAATATTGAGTTACTATGCATTTATCAAAATGGTGCAAGGCATAACATGCATTTAAACCCACAAGTCTAATGCATGAATTCCAAAGAGGACACATTTTCCAGAACTGGGAGATATCACTGCTGTCTATTTTGCTACTGAAATGAAACAGCCAATGACTGTAAATAAGCACTTTGTTCTCTGATTGGTTGTGCATCTTTTCATATAAATGAAAGAATATTAGGATCAGAACAGTTCTGCAAATCTGGTGTGTCATCTTATAATCTGGACAGTAGTTTAAAAAAGCTGACTAGGGCCCTGGTAAATGAACATGAGACATTATGCTTCTGAGCTACAACTATATCACAGTTATGGTTTTTATATATAATTCCATTTAAATTAAGAATTATCTATATTTTGAATTGTTTACTAATAATACCAACATGAGATGCAATAACAAAAAGATGAGATTCTTTTAAAGCCAAACCAATTGCTCAGATTTCAACACCTTCAATGATCCTGAGTTTTT
Source organism: Mallotus japonicus (assembly GCA_949634005.1). Taxonomy (NCBI): domain Eukaryota; kingdom Viridiplantae; phylum Streptophyta; class Magnoliopsida; order Malpighiales; family Euphorbiaceae; genus Mallotus; species Mallotus japonicus. Next base: position 6,689 of record CATIWK010170598.1, read on the forward strand.
CCCAGGCATTAGAACCCATTGGAATTGCACCCTGAGATAGAAGAGTTTTCCACACAGATTCAGCAGCAGCTGGAGACATCAACAGGGAATAACCATCTTCAGAAATGATACTTCCCACCCCCACAGTTATGGGCAATCCATTTACCTGAAATCAAATAAAGATTCTATCTTGTTGCAGAGAATAGAAAAACGGAAAAAGAGAGAGAGAGAGAGAAAGATGCAGGACTGAGAAGGATTACAATAGATAAGGACATAAAGCTGCTCTATTTTATTATTAGGGAACGACATCCTACATGTTTGTGCTTCTGCTTCTTATATATAGCCAACCAACCTATCCATTACTTGTTTCAATAAAACAGTTGTCCACACTTTTGCATTTACACAATGATGCAAGATTGCAAGTAGAGTGAAGTTTCATTTTTTTTTTTTTTTCAATCCAATACAATTAATAAGAGTGTTATTGACTTGAAGTTCCCATGTTATCACATGAAAAATGCTAGAAGATTAGTTCCTAAGGGAAAGGGAAATGAAAGTGAAATATTAAGACCAGTATATATTTTACTTCAGGTGATTTACATGGCCTATCTCTAAATCATGACAAATCAAAAAAAAAAAAAAATGAAACTCATCAATTTGTCACATTAGGAAACTAGCAGAGAACCTGATGGATAAAGGTCAAAAGTTTACATGGAGCATGATGGACATGTAGATGCATGTCCTTGGCAGACATCCTACTTCATATCAATATTTTCATATTAACTAACGATTGCAGCATTAGACAAGCATGCTAACATATCTCGTAAAGTTGTAAGGATAAACTAAATTCCTGATCTATTGAAAGGAGCTCAAGATAATGTCAAAATCATTCAAAAAAAAAAAAGATGGATTAATCTTACACTATAATGTCGATGAGTGCCATATGGTTGTCCAACAAGATCACTGAGATTCAAGTTGATCATTACCTGTGTCCATGCCAGAACCAATCAAGGAATGTCTATACAAAAACAAAATTTTCAAATTTTAAGAAACTTACTTGGTCACTTTGTGGTCCTGCTAGAATGAAGAAGGAAGTTTTCTTGGTTATATCTTGAATTTCTACATTATCAGCAAAGAATATATACCTATAAAATACAAGTACATTGTCAACCAACTTTATGTTGTCCTTTCTCAAGTATGCAAGGAAAATTCTTCAACCCTTCTTTATCTTTATTATTATTGTTAATTCTTTAAGGTTACAATATAATTGAAATATTTTTTTGCAATTTTTCTTAAGCAACTTAAGTAAAACTGGAAGAGCAACTAATTTTCAGCCATACTACTATACCTACTTATCTAAGGTCGTATGTTTCCCAAAACCATAACCCATATTATCTTAATGCCCGTCCTTTTAGTTACTTCAACATAATGAAACTCGTCATTGAGATGTAAAGAGTAATCATTTTAACATGTCACTAAATCAATTTATCCCCTTTTCCATTTAATTTTTGCAACTGTTTGATTAATGATTATTGCCAATCTATTGAATTTGCTTTTACTAATTATTCCATCTCCCATCAATGCTATTGCTTTCTTGCTTCTCATTTCTTTGACTATCCCAAGTGTACCCATCTCCCTCTGCAATCTTATCTCAGATACACTTGTTTCTTGGCCACCCAATGGCACTACCAGCTTGTAAAACATTCTCAAGGGAAGTATCACAAGTAAAAACCTCAAAAGAGCCTCACATCCATATTAAAAAAAATTTCTAGCATTACTGACTTTGGGAACTCCATAAGTTATCCACGTTTCTCGCTTAGCCTATACTTGAACTAATAAATGAGCTTTAAGAAAGTTGTACAGGATAGAGTAGAGCATATATAATGTGCAAGCAATTTAATGACGGATTTGCAACCAGACTAAGTAATATGAGACAGTTAAGGGGATATATAATTGCATTCTCCTAATCTATGTTCATTTAACAAATATTAGATAAACAGATCTGTGAAAAACTTCATAGAAATACATTGACAACAACATGCTTCCATACTTGTTCAACATTTTGGTTATGCTTCCACAGGTCACTGGTGAGACCAACAACATAACTGATTTTTTCTGCAAGTTGCACGTAACCATAATAAGTCATCAAAGAAAAATTACAATGCACTGCAGGAAAGTAAATTGCATGGCATTAAACATGGAAAAAGAGACTACCATTATCCATGCATACGCAATATCTATAGTCCGAGCTGTTGGCGTGACAAAAGCAGTATCACATCCCTATGGATACCAATCGAACAAAACCTATCAATTACCCATATGATTACATCAAGTAAGCACAAACGTGAATACGAGTCTATAATTACTTCATGAATTGAATACAACAATGACACCCTAGAATTCACCTGTCCTTCATGAAGACATTCAAAATTTGCAGTGCTTTGGTTGTGAAGAAACTGAATACGATCATCTCCACTGACTGCACAAGAAATAAATCCCATTATTTTCACAGAGTAGAATAACATTATCGTGAGTACATAATTACATCAAAGTCTTGCAGACCTGCCCTAATGCATAGAGCACCCTTCTAAACAGTATTATGCTATTTCTTTTATCTTTCCACTTTTTTATCAGGTCATCATATAATTAATGGTTGAGGTGTTTCTTCTTTTTTCTGAATGGAGGTGATCTTCATTTCTTATATCACAAACTGTTGAAAGAATTTAGAACACGATTAGAGCCTAAGAAGATAAAATAGTGGATCCTTATTTGTTTGCATTTCTGAACAAATAGAGAAAGTGATCTATGTAATGCACTTTTGGAGGGAGCTTCAAAAATTTTAAGAAAGATGATAACTTTAAAAAGCTGGTGTAAGCAACTATCCGGTCAAGAAATTTAAAAGATTACATAAATAGAAAGATGACAGTGTATGAAAAAACAAAGGACCCAAAAAAGAATACCTCTTATCCGTCCAAAATGTGAAAGGTCCAAAACCTGGCCATCAAAAACCACAAAAAGAAAAGGATTAACACCATACACCCATTAGCTACAGAGCCAAAGTTATACAATTTCATTATATTTATGTCTAATTCAACCTAAACTAAACATAGAAGTTAATTTTCAGTTTCTTAGTTTATACTATCAGAGGAATTTTCACTTTCATTTAAGGAAAAAAAAATCTTGTGCTAAGTTCTAGCATTTATTACACAGCAGGAAATACTGCTAGAGAGCAAAGCTTCTGCTTTCATTCCACACAAAGTTATATGCATTATCTAACCATCATTGAAAATTGAGGTGGTGCTGCCTAACTACTCTAAAGTTGAACTACACTGAGACAAAAATAGCCAAAAACCACACAAATATCATTAGTTGACACTTGACAGCAACCTGCTTTCTATAATAAAATAAGCTCCCAATTACACAAACATTCAATTGCAATCACACTAAGTTTCACATAATTAAAAAAAATAAAAGAACAGAAAATGATCATCATTTGAAGAAAAAAAATAACAAATATGCTATTCTCAAAAAAAAAAAAAAAAAAGAGAAGAAGAAGGTACCCACTTTCTTTTTTATTGCAAGAAAAAAATAAAGAGATATAAGTACCCACCACAACCCCATTACGAAAAGCATCTAAAGCTTCATCATCATTATTAAATGTTTCAATAATCCCATCTTCAGAAACCTTTGCACCATCTGCTGTCACTGTTTCCTGGAAATCATAAAATCACCAAATTCAATCAGTAAACATACAAAATTCAGATAATCAGACTAAATAATCCCAAGTAGAAATCTTGGTTTAAAAGACAGACCCTTTATCTTTTTTTTTTTTTTTTAATAATAAAAATCAAGAAAGAGCTTACAAGGAGGTCATAATCGATAGGTGGAGGAGAGAGGTCAAAAGGGGAAGAAGCAGATGCAGGAATTGGAAGGCAAGAAACAGAATTGAATGAGATAGAAGTAAAAGTGAGCTTCTTGTTCTTGTTCTTGTTCTTAGTGGGAAACACACTGCTTAAGTACGGAGCAGAATTGAAAGAGATGGGTCTGGTCTTGAAGTGGGGTTGAAGATGGATAGCTGCACCTAGAGATGCTGAAGTTGCCATTGTTGGAGTTTGGAGCCAAGAAGAGCATTAGCAGACAATTAGTTGGCCAAGATATGTATTTATTTGGACCCATTTCACTTTCCAAATTAGTGTAAATTAATTATTTTGGTCAATTTAACACAAAATTTTTTACTTTTTTTTCCTTTTTGATAAATTTTTTAATTTTTACAGTTCTAATCTAATTTTACTTTTTTAATTTAATTAAGATCAATAGTACAGAATTGAGTGTTTTTAAGCGGAACTATTTTGATAATTTTTATAAAAATATATTTTTTTAGTTAATAAAAAATAGTAATAATTTGTGAAAATAACAGTAATTTTTTATATTTTTGAAAAATTTTCAATTTATGTTTTTTTTTTTTTAGAAAAATAGCAATTTAAAAATACACTGTCAAACAATACAGGAGGAACATGATAAATCCAGTCCACTGATAATCTAAAATCTTTAGCAGATGTAGCCAACCAATCTGCTAAACACAACCATTATTCATTTTGAATTAATCTCAAAACCGCATCCAGGTTCATTACTTTCCTTGCAAATGTTTCCTTATCAACCATTGATTCCTACAGATACCAATTCCTATACAACAAAGGACTCTCTCTCTCTCTCTCTCTCTCTCTCTCTCTCTCTCTACACCACTGACCAAATCCTCGTCTTTATATATATATACATACAAAAACGCAACATGAAACAATCACAAACGCAATCAATCAATCATGAACTCGCAAAACAGCTTATTAACAACAACTCCTCCTCTCTGCGCCAATGGCTGTGGTTTCTTTGGTACAGCAGATAAACTCAATATGTGCTCCAAATGCTACAACGATTATATCAAACAAGAGCTCATCGCTAAATCTGGCTTTAATTTCGACACCAAATCCATCGCTCCTACTCATGATGATGATCAATCTTTATTATCGATCAAGAACCCATCTGCTGCTGATTCTGTTGATAATCATGAGGGTATTTGTGAGAAATCTTCGTCAAGTGTGAAGAACAGATGCGGGAGCTGCAACAAGAAAGTGGGTTTTACTGGGTTTTCTTGCCGCTGTGGAGGTGTCTTCTGTGGGAGGCATCGATTCGCTGATGAACATTCTTGCACATTCAATTTCAAG
>CATIWK010170749.1:0-14089 GCA_949634005.1 Mallotus japonicus
TTTTTTTTCATTAGTTTTGTTGCCATATCATATATATTCTCCTTTTTATATTTCTTTATTTATGTTTATGAAATAATTAGAATTTGACTAATTTTTCACTACTTGATTGAGAATTGGATCCCATTGTTTACATTTTCTAAAGACCAAATATTATCATAGTTATAATTTCATGCAGGCAAAGCAGATTGAGATTCCTTTGTATCGCTGGCTTAGTATGGTTGTGAAATATACGGTTGTGTTGATGTGTGAGTAGAAGAAGTATCTTGTTGAAATAAAGTAGTCCGGTTGCTGTAAATTAGAATTAAACAATGTCTCCTAAAATCTTGCAATTATAATGATGCAGTGTCTAGCTAGAAATCAATACATGTTAAGCAACATTTATCCGACATTTTTAAATTTCTCAAATTAGCTTCAAAATTTCAAATTAGACGTAGTAGAGGTTTTCTTTTTTTTTAAAAAAAAAAAATCAATCCAATAGTTCATATTACTTTTATGATAAAATTATACAAAAATAATTATAAAAACAAAAATATTTATTTATTTTCAATTAAAAATTGAATGCATCTATAATGTATTTTTCAATATTGTATTTTTAATTGAATAAGTGTATTTTGACGATTTATAATTTAAATAAAATTTTAAGTATATCTAATATATTATTGATAGATGTATGCATCTTAACTAATTTTTATTAAAAATAATTTATTTTTAATTTTCATATACTCTTATTTTACAAATATTATCATAAAATTTAATATATTATATTAGTGTTAATTTTATAAGGGAGAGTTAGTATGTAGAAAAAAATATTTTTTATTTTTAAAAATAAATATAGATCATTGTTTTGATTTTTAATGAGATGTTATTTTATCTGATATCAATTTGAAGAAATTTGAAAAAAAAAATTAAAAGGAAGTGACTCCAGTAAAGGAGATGTGTAAGCTACAAAATTTCACAGCCTATAGTTAAAATTTTTTTAGATTGCTCCATTTTGGCTCCAAATTTTGTCGCTTTCATGGCCAATATATAATTTTTTTAATTTCAGCATTCCGCTTGTCAGGTTCATCGTAAAGTAAAGGGAATAATTATGTGGTTGATCCGAGGTTTTTTTTTAATTTAATAATTTTATGTTTCATTTTTTTTTATAATAGGAAAAACTTTAGGAGAACTAATTCCACAATTGTCAGGAGGCATAGGACCGCTAGTACTGGGAGTGTTGTGAGTGCTTGGATTGGTAGGATGTAGTACTTGTCGTTCCACATCATTGGTTTTTTGCTCTTTACTGTAAACAAGTAACAATGCAACAACAAAAGTAACAATAGCCGCAAAAGCCAATAACATGGACACTACTAAAAGAATGAATGTTGTTGTGCTTGTATCCATTTCATTAGACCAAATAAACATACACATTAATCTCAGTATCATGGAGATGGAATGAACAGTTAATAGTTAGTATTAAATTATATTTTTGTGAACGACCATTATAAATGAGTCTCACATGTCTAGTGAAAATGAGAGGATTTAAGCTCAAGCCCTTTCATTTTAAAAGTAAACACTTTTACCACTTGAGTTACACCTCAAGGCTATTATATGATGCACAGAACCAAAACCCTTGACCGAAGATGACATGGACAAGAATTCCCATCGGCTAAATTCTAACATAAAAGTGGACCAAAGTTGTGCCCATTGGTCATCCAGCCCAAGCTAAAGACCCAGAAAAGATTCATTCTTTACTTCTCTATAGTTCTTTTTTCAATCATTCAGCAGATATAAAGTAGAGACCAGAGAGTTCGAAGGAGAAGAATGTTGAGAATGTCTATTCTACGTTGGAAAATTATAAGAAAGTTGAGTGGCTTATAATGTGGAGGACTTAGACCCTAATACAAGCCAATTGGTTTTGTATTAGATGGGCTCAACTCCACTTATGAGTCACTCGTGTATATAGGCTTGCACTCCTCTCGGAGGCCCGTGAATAATTTTCACATGGTATCAAAGCAGTGATCCCGGGGCTTGTTACTGACCTGGTCGGTGAGCGGCCAGATTGTGGGTGCGGTCCGTTTATACTTGTCAAGTGTAATTGTCATAGGCCCAATTACACTTGAGGAAAATTATAAGAAAGTTTTTTTTTTTTTTTTTGATAATAAGATGATTTTTATTGATAAAAAAAGGGGAAAAACCACTTGTACAAAATACAAATGATGAAAAAACCCCTCCCTAAAACTAAGCAAGAGAGGAACAGAAGAAACTAAAATCTGGAAGTCCAACTGCGAATACAAGTAGAACCAAAGAGCAAGTCTGTAGCAGAGAAGCAGAACGCAGGGGTAGAAGCCTTCATCCAAAGAGAAACTTGAGAGGAGAGTTGACAATAGAGAATCTGCGATACATAAAGAACGCTGCATTTGAATTTAAGGCAGTCAATTTGAAAGAGAAGCAACACCTTCAGGCTTTGAGTTTATGTTGGAATAGCTATGAAGATGACAATGATAATGATGATGCAAATGACATATATAATGATGAGGTGGCATTGGAAGCTCTAAGGCCTCACCAAAATTTGAAAGGGCTTGGCTTGATGTCGTACAGAGGAGTGAAATCTGCTTTCTTCACTCATAAGCTTGGTCTCCATTTGTTTCAAAAATTGCAAGAACATCCGGCATCTCCCACCATTTGATAAGCTTCCTGCACTCAAACGTTTGTGGATTTTCACATTGAACAATCTTGAGTACATAGACACTCAAGATTTTGTTGGCAACGGAGGGTCGGTATCATTCTTTCCTTCCCTGACAAATCTCCACATCTGCAACTGCCCTAATCTGAAGGGATTCAGGACAGCAAGATCAGCATCAGCCTCAGCAGATACGCTGCCACGCTTTCAGTATCTTTCTGTGTTGGCCATTGAGAACTGTCCTAACCTGACTTTGATGCCTCTATTCCCATCTCTTGAAAACTTCAAATTGGGAATGGATGGCTTCAAATCATTGGAAAATATACTGAAGAAGAGGATTTCACCCACCTCTTGTTTATCTCCTGCTTCATCATACTCCGCCCTTTCTCAGTTAAAAGAGTCTTGTCATTGAGCATGCAGATGAACATTTGCCAGATGAGCTGCTGCAAAACCTCGCTTCTCTGCAGTATCTTCATATTTACTTTTGCCCAATGAAAACTCTCTTCAGTGAAGACAAGGATGATGCAATGCAGTGGCAATGTCTTAAAACTCTCCATTCTCTTTTCTTTCAAGACATGCCAAACTTGGTGTCTCTCCCATTGGGGCTTCAACATGTTACCACTCTTCGGCATCTATTGATCCAGAAATGTCCTAAGTTGATGTCTTTAACAGAGGAGATGAGTAACCTCCCTTCATTGCAAAGTTTGTTTATCGCTGAATGTCCCCAGCTATCAGAAAGATATAAGAACAACATGGCTGAGGATTGGCCCAAGATTGCTCACATTCCATATATTTCAATCGATTACAGTACTGTTCAGAGCAACGGCTGCTATCAGCTGTGACTAAACCATCTGTGAGTGATTCAGATTTTCCTCTCCAGTTTCCATTATCTTTTTTGAATTAAATTCATCAATCTTTACTCTGATCTGTTTCTGAATTGATATTCCAGGTTCATGGAAATGTTGTATGCTGCCAAATGAATTATATTCAATCAGGGCCATAACAATCGAGAAGGTGAGTGTGTGTTAGTCTCTGAGCTCCATGTGCTATTCTGCCCCCATGCACTGTTCTCTTTTTGAGTGCTTACAAGTTCTAATTTGCTGAGTTTCCTGAAATTTCCAATACAAAAGCATATTTAAAATGTGAATGCACCTTTAGCTCTTTTCTTTTCTAATGAATATTTTATTTGCTGTTTGACTAAGATTGTGTATTTCTATGTTGAAGTTGAAGTACTGCTTCTCTAGTTGAGAATTGACAGCGAGAGAGTGTTTAAGATGTAAGGTTTGAATTTAGCTGCCGTTGATTAATAAAATTAAGAGATGACCGTCCTCTGTCGTGCAATCCATTGGCAATGCTGATATCTCAAACTATTAGACACACTGCTAACCAACTCTCAATATGCTCATCCCACAAGAAGTGGAGAACCTTGTGAAAATGATTGTTACCCTCTAAAAACATTTCTTTGAAGTGCAAATGAGTAGGAAGCTTATTCTCAATTATTTTTTATATGCATTTTTAATTGTTGGATATGGCATGCAATGTACAAAGCCTCAATGTTTAATGTATCTCTCCTGTTTATTTTCAGGCTCCAATGACCTTCCACGGACTATTTTGGTCTCAAGGAGAGATCCTGTTCTATTTACAGAGATACAAGAATAATATGTATATGTCATGTAAAGATGGGGCAATTGTCACCTTCTACATTATTTGTGCTTATGAAAATTGGGAAGCGACTGAAGCAATTGGCATCAGAATTACCACAAAACAAAGAAGATTTCTTCTGAAGTAACATTGAATATCAAAATGTCAACTAGAAGTTTTTTTTTTTTTTCATTTGAAAAATATATTGTAAATGTCAACTAGAAGTATTTAATTTCTTCTGTGACAGTGGGACACCTTGTGAGCCTTTTGTTCTTCTGTGCATATGTTTTATGCATTTAATTTTTTTTAAGAAATAAGAGTCTGTATATGGATATTAGTCTAAGAGACAAAAATAAATTTTATAATCTAAGAGAGTTTGAGTTGCTCATAAACTTTGTTAATTACTAAAAATCAAATAACTTAAATAAAATGACAAATTTAAGTTAAATAATTACACAGTTCATACAAATTTCAACGCTCAAATTCCACAGCCAATTTTCCAAAAAAAAAAAAAATTCCACAGCCAATTAAATTGGGCATCATATATATCAATCATGCACATGCTTGTTCCCAAAACGCTGACTATTTCATGGATCTTCTTCGGATGTCTTTCTTTCAAGAAGTTGAAAGGGATTTATTTGGTAATATAAGAACTTGAAATATGCATGATTTAATGCATGATCTTGCCATGTTAGTTGCGGGAGAGGATCGTGTTCAGTCAAATTCTGAAATGGCATGTTTTAATGACAAAACGGTGCCATGTTCCATTTGTAAATTGAAGCATCTAAGGTATCTGAATCTTACTTCGAACGAGAATATCAAGTCACTTCCTGACTGCATCTCAAAACTACAAAATTTACAAGTGCTGAATCTTTCTTAGATTAGAGGAATCAAGACACTTCCTGATTCAATCACTAAACTGCAAAACTTACAAGTGCTGCAACTGCCAAAAGATATCAGAAAGTTAGTCAATCTTTCGCATCTTAATAACGAGACATGTAATGGGTTGACTCATATGCCTCGCGGGATTGGACAATTGACTTGCCTCCAGAAATTATCTAAATTTGTTGTAGCGAGGGATAATTCTGTCTCCAGGCACAGTGCTGGACTTGGCGAATTGCATTCCTTAAACAACTTGAGAGGGGATTTAAGGATTGAGAATTTGCGATATATGAAAAATGCTGCGTATGAATTTAAGGAGGCCAATTTGAAAGAGAAGCAGCATCTTCAAGAATTAAGTCTAGAATGGAATGGATACAAAGATGATAATGATAATTGTGGTGCCAATGACATAGCTAATGATGAGACTGCCTTAGAAGCTGTATGGCCTCACCAAAATTTGAAAGGGCTCAACAGAGGAGTGAAGTCTGCAAGCTGGCTTTCTTCCCTTGCAAATTTGGTGTCTATTTGTTTTGAAAATTGCAAGAATATCCAGCGTCTTCCTCATTTTGATAAGCTACCTTTTCTTAAATGTTTGTGGATTTTTACATTAACCAATCTTGAATATATAGATACAGAGGTAAATTTTGATGATGGAGGATCAGCAAAATTCTTTCCTTCCCTGACAGATGTTCGCATCTCTAGCTGCCCTAATCTGAAGGGATTTGTGAGATGCCAGACAGATGTTGGAATTCCAGCAGCAGCATCATCCTTCCCCTGCTTTGAGAGTCTTTCTGTTTTAGAAATCAAATATTGCCCTAAACTGACTTTCATGCCTCATTTTCCAACCATTGAAGAACTTGCATTTGGAAATGACAGTTTAGAGTCATTGAAGAATATACTGAATGTGCCTAGTTCTTCTGTGTCACAATCCACCTCTTCTTTGCCTCCTTGTACTTCACTTTTCTCTGCCCTTTCTAAATTAAAAATACTTGAAATATGGGAAACAGATGACCTTTTACCAGAGTTGCTTCAAAATCTCACTTCTCTCCAGCGTCTTTCATTCTTTAGTTGCCCAAGTACAAAAACTGTGTCACGTGATGAGAAGGATGAAAGCATGCAATGGCAAGGTCTAAAAAGCCTCCATTCTCTTTCATTCCAATACATGCCAACCTTGGAGTCTCTCCCAAAGGAGCTTCAGTCTGTTACCACTCTCCGTAGACTTGTGATTCATGAATGTCCAAGTTTGAAGTCTTCACCAGATTGGATGGTCAAACTCACTTCATTACAATATTTGTCTATCTCCGAGTGTCCCAACTATCAGAGAGATGCAAGAACAACATGGCTGAGGATTGGCCCAAGATTGCTCACATCCCAAATATTTCAATCAACTCAAAAACTATTCAGAGGAACGGCTGCTACCAGTTGTGATTGAAATCATCTGTATGTCCTTCTCCTCTCCAATTTGCATCCTTTTCGAATTAAGTTCTGAAATATATGTTCTCGTCTGTTTCTATACAGATATCTCAAATTCATTCAAATGTTATGTGGTATTTAAATAATTGTATAATCAGGGCCATGACAGTTAAGAAGGTAAGAGTCAGGTTGATCACCCTGATCAAATGAGTTTAGTAAGAAGGTAAGAGTCAGGTTGATCACCCTGATCAAATGAGTTTAGTAGAGAATTTCATTCAGAAGAGCGGAACTTTTTCTTTTTCTTTTTTCATTTTTGGATATCTATGTCTCCTATTTTGCTACTTAGATTTTCAACTAGGCTGGGATTTATCATCCATCACTTTTGGACTGCGATGGAAATGATCATCATTTACTTGGCTTCAGTTTTAATCGCCTGAATGTGGTATTGGTTTAATTTGCAGGCAAATTGTGCTCGGGGATCAGATCTAACAGCCGCACTCCAGGAATTGGCAATTGTGAAGGTTGTCAGTTATTCTTTTCACGTTTAGCCTTCCAAAATGCTGTCAATTTATGTACCATTTCAAATTTGTATGCTGTAATCTGGCTTTCATTTCAGGTAGATGCAAGGATAAAAAAGAACTGATAAAGACCAGCCCAAGATTCTATATGGTATCAGAAATATGCAACAACCAAGTGCTCCACAGTTGCACGGGTCTGAATTTTTCTCTCTTGTTAAGTGATTTTTTCTGAGATTTGGGAGTGTGTTAAATAACATAAACAGGCTATACTTATCTGTAGATGAAGAGACTATAGTTTGCTTTGGATAGTGACACTCAAAGAGCTCGTACGTCTTCAGTCTTCACACCAATTTGGTACTTTTATGTTCTTCCTACAACGTAAATCTCTATGGAAAATTCCTCCTTCAGCTCCCTCTAGTTATGTTGTTTAACTTCTTGTGATGATATAGTTTTTTGTATCTGCAGAAATTTCAAAACAACAAGCAATGGAGATCCATGGCTCACTTTCCTTTAGTTTGAAAGATGACCAAGAAGGAAAACTGGAATTTTTTCATGAACTAGTCAATAGCCTGCACAATGTAAGAAGTTGATGAAGATGAATGGGGCAACCTACAAACATGTAGTAGCATCTTCAAGGATTGACAATAGAATGGAACAAGGACGATGACGATGATGGAGTTATTAATTGTGATGAAGTAGCGTCAGAAGCTTTACAACCACACTTGAATCTGAAGGAGCTGTGCATGAAGAGGTACAAAGGAGTGAATATTCCAGGCTGGCTTTCCTCCCTCAGAAATCTGGTGTTCAGTAAGTTCATTAACTGCAAAATATGCTAATGTCTCCCTCCATTATATCTTTCATTTTTCTGACTTGTCAATTATTGGATTTGACCAGGCTGGAGTATTTAGATTAAACAGGAGCAACATCAGTAGCATCACTTCTTCCTGCCTTGAAGACTCGCTGTAACATGCCCCATTTTGAAGGATGAGATCAAATTGTGTACAATGATGAGATCAACAGCCACGATGGAGCTTCCCCAGTTTCACTAGCCCTGTTCGCTGACTATCCAGTCTTGCCCCAACCTCACTGCAATACCATTGTTTACTTCATCACTGCAAAGGTTGAAAAAAAAAAAAAGATCTGTTTGATTTTTATATGTAGGCTGCCAGAAATTGGATATTCTGCTTTATTAAGAATTTACGGGCCTCGAGAGTGTTGGCCCACTTACACACATGTGGACTTATAAGTGGGGTTAAGCCCATGTAACACAAAGCCAATTGGTTTTGTGTTATATGGGCCCAACCCCACTTGTAAGCCCACATGTGTATGCGTGGGCCAACACTCTCGAGGCCCGTAAATTCTTAATATGGTATCAGAGCGGGTCTGGCCCGGTTTTTTAATTTCTCGGTTGTCCGTCTGGATGTCCAGTCCCAGCGGCCCGGTTTCTTAATTTATCGGTTGTCCGTCTAGATGTTCATTCCCAGCGGCCCGGTCCGGTGTTGCCGCTGCCTTTCAATTAAAAAAAATATATATGGGTTTCAAGTGTTAACTGTCAAATTCCAGTTGCACTTGAGGGGGAGAGTTGAGAATATATCCCACATTGAAAACTTACAAAATAAACAAGGGGTTATAAGTGGTGTAGATTGAGCCTTAACACAAGCCAATTGATTTTGTGTTACATGAGCTCAACTTTTTCTGAGATTTAATACTGCAAGCAATGCGATGATGTTCATCATGGGTATCTCCCATGTTTTTGTAGGCTCAATGTGCTTTGATAAGCCATGTTGATATCCATCACATGAAGAAGCGGCAACTGATCAACTCCTGAATTATCATAAGACTTCTTTTATTGTGAAGGTGACTGAACCAAAGCACCAAATGAGCAATTGTTGAAGTCCCAAAAGAAAAAAATGACAGCTTTCTGCCTCTTAGTCAGTCTCTTGTGTTGATCAATTTCTCCTTGATGTCCTTTTTTGGTGTATCTAAGTGTTAGCAGCATGTGATGTAATATAGTTGAAGAACAAGCTCAATGATTATGCAATATTTGTTGTTTGTTCGATGAAATTTCCTCAATTACAAATCCCTTTGACATTGCAAGGTGAATAAACATCAATCATTTTCATTGGATTTGAAATACCCTCTTGAGGAATTTGCATTTTATCTATTATGCCAATAGCAACTTGATGAATTGCATCCTTTTAAGACTTTATGAAATAATTTAAGATTTTTGCTTTTAACTGGTTTCATGGCATGGGATTCATTTTGTTCAACTTCAACTGGATGAACAAGAAATTTCCCACACTACAGATCAGAAATTGAGGGCCAGCTATTTCTGTGAATTTTTTATAGTCAACTATAATAATCAGTAATCACATAAAACGATTAAAATTTTACAAGTTGCCTCCTGAAATTGGAAGAAACGTAGTTTTTGACGAACTTTTTATTAATAAGATATGTGTGGCTGTCTGGAATTAGTCAAAAGATTTGAGTTCCAAAAGAAAAGTCAAATGATCATGCAGGCAACTTTAGATCTGACTAATTGCATTCACATGAGAATACAATCTTGATATATATAATAGTAATCTTCCTAGACCTGCTACAAGCAAAGTATAGCTTACAGAGTTGCAACTTGTAATTTTTAACCAGCGGAGAGTTGAAATTTTTCTCCTAAATTCAAAGAAAAAAAGTATAGCATCAATAAAAAATTTGTTTAATATTGTCAAGGAAGCATCCTAAATCTACAGATTCTTGCTATATATGTTGACCATGGCATTGTGTCTATGAGTATCTATATAGCTAACACAGAAATTTTCTTGAAAACCATCACTATCTATATACCTTTCTGCAATTCTGCTTCCTCCTTGAGAAGAAATGGCAGAAGCAGTTCTCTTCAATATTGCTGCAGGAATCCTCAGCACACTGAATTCTCAAGCAATCCAAGAGATTGGGTTGTGGTGGAGTGTTGAACATGAGCTTGAAAGCCTCAAGAACACAGTTTCAACTATCCAAGCTGTGCTTCTTGATGCAGAGGAGCAGTATTCGAAGAGTAACCAAGTTAAAGATTGGCTTGCTAAGCTAAAGGAAGCTATTTATGATGCTGATGACTTGTTGGATGAATTCTCCACAAGGGCTTTGCAGCGTCAAGCAGTGACTGGCAATAAAATGACAAAGAAGGTACGATCTTTCTTTTCCAGTTCCAATCGTTTTGCTTTTGGCATTAAAATGGCTCATAAGGTTAAAGAGATTAGAGGTAGGCTTGATGAGATTGCTGCTAATAGAAAGTTCCATCTAGAGGAGCGTC
The DNA here is from genome assembly GCA_949634005.1 of Mallotus japonicus. Classification (NCBI taxonomy): domain Eukaryota; kingdom Viridiplantae; phylum Streptophyta; class Magnoliopsida; order Malpighiales; family Euphorbiaceae; genus Mallotus; species Mallotus japonicus. The sequence continues at coordinate 10,418 of CATIWK010170749.1, forward strand.
GTGTGGATGCAAATTTTATGGTCAATGATAGGGAGGAAAGTCATTCATCTTTGCCTGAAACTATTGTAGGCAGAGATGATGAAAAGCAGGAAATTGTAGAACTTCTGCTGTCTAATTCTGATTCTGAAGAAAATGTGTCAGTTATCGCGATTGTTGGGATTGGGGGTTTAGGGAAGACTACTTTAGCTCAATTTGTCTACAATGATGAGAACATTGTAACACATTTTGAGCTGAAGTCGTGGATTTGTGTGTCGGATAATTTCAATGTCAAATTGATAGCTGAAAAGATTTTAGAGTCTCTGACTAATTTGAAACAAAGAGATCTTGAGTTGAACACATTGAAAAATCTGTTACATGAAAAAATTAGTGGTAAGAAGTACTTGCTTGTGTTAGACGATGTGTGGAATGAGAATCCTGAAAGATGGTTTCGCTTGAAGGATTTGCTTGCTGGTGGTGCAAATGGAAGTAGAATAGTAGTAACAACTCGCCTCAAAAGGGCTGCAGAAATAACACGGCCGATTTCAGTGTATGAACTGAAAGGCCTGTCTGAAACTAAATCATGGGAATTGTTCAGACAAATGGCATTTAGGAGAGGTCAGGTGTGCACTCCAAGCCATGAGGCCATTGGCAGGGAGATTGTCGAAAAGTGTGTCGGAGTTCCTCTAGCAATAAAAACAATAGGAGCCTTGTTGTATTTCAAAGAGACAGAAAATGCGTGGCAAGCATTTAGAGATGATGAGTTTTCAAAAGTAATTCAACAAGAGAGTGATATTCTACCAACTCTCAAGTTGAGTTATAATTATCTCCCTTCACATTTGAAAAGTTGCTTTGCCTATTGTAGGTTGTTCCCCAAAGATCATGTAATTCATGTACCAACACTCCTGAGTCTCTGGATGGCACAAGGGTACATTGAACCATCATCCGATTCAAGCCAATATCTTGAAGATATTGCGCTTAAATACTTTATGGATCTCTCCTGGAGGTCGTTCTTTCAGGAAGTCATAAAAGATGAATGGGGCAATGTACTAAGTTGTAAAATGCATGATTTGATGCATGATCTTGCTATATCAGTGGCTGGAGCAGAGAGTGTTTCATTAGACTCAGATATGGGATATATCTCTGAGAAAACTCGCCATGTTTACTTTGATCTTGATTTAGACTCTCCATGGTGTGCTTCTCCTTCCTTGCTCAAAGCAAGTAACTTAAGAACTTTCCTTTCTAGAGCTGAAAGGAGATCTCCTGTTGAAGAAGGACAATTGCATTTGATGTTTAGTAAATTGAGAAGTTTACGAGTGTTGGATCTAAATGCATTTTCCCTCAGTACACTGCCTCAATCCATCAACAAGTTGAAGCATCTGAGGTATCTTCGTGTTACGAACAACTGGCATTTCAACACGCTCCCTGATTCAATATGCGAACTGCAGAACTTGCAAGTGCTTAAATTGGTGTTATGCAGGAATCTTAAGCAACTGCCAAAAGACATCACAAAGCTGATAAAACTCAGGGAGCTTGATATTTGCGGATGCAATGGCTTGACCCATATCCCAGCTGGGCTTGAGCAAATGACTTCTCTCCAAGTATTGTCAAGATTTGTAGTGGCTGAAGATGATTCCAGCTCCAAGCAAAGCAGTAGACTCAGTGACTTGCATGGCTTGAACAACCTGAGAGGAAGGCTAGAAATCGTGAACCTGCGATATGTGACAGATACTGCATATGAGTTCAAGGCAGCTAATTTGAATGAAAAGCAATATCTTCAACGCTTGACACTAGAATGGAACAACGAAGATGAGTTCGACTGTGTCGCTGCTGCTGCTGCTGCAGCTGCTATTTATGATGATTACGAAGTTGAAGCTAATGACGATGAAAGAGCAGCAGGAGCTTTAAAACCCCACTCGAATCTGCTAGAGCTAAATATGAAAGGGTACAGAGGAGTGAAGTTGCCAAGCTGGCTTGCATCCCTCAGAAATTTAGTGTCATTGAGGTTCTTTGATTGCAGAAAATGTCGATCTCTTCCTCCTTTAAGTCTATTCCCATGTCTTAAAGATTTGTCACTTAAGAGATTAAATTGTCTGCAGTACATCGATGATGGAGGATCAGCTTCAACAACATTTCTTCCTTCATTGAAGAGTGTTACTCTCTCAATCTGTCCAGTTCTGAGGGGCTGGTGGAGGAGGAGATCATCATCATCAAGCACGAAAGAGCTGCCTAAGTTTCATGATCTTTCTCGTTTGATCATCGAGACTTGTCCGAACCTCTCTGCACTACCACAATTAACTTCATCTTTGAAGTATATGAGACTGGCAGATGCTAGCAGACATTTGATGGAGCAGGTAGTGAAGATGACAGTTTCGCTAGAGGAACTACACATTCGTGAAATTCATGACCTTGAACTTCTTCCAGAAGAGATGCTGCAGAATCTCACTTCTCTCAGGAAGCTATCTATCTCGTCATGTCCGAGATTAATGAGCCTGTCTCAAGCTATGCCATATCTGACCTCCCTTGAGGATCTCGTGATTACAGCATTAGAGGAGCTGGATATACTCAATGATTATGAGCTTGGCAATGACATGCAATGGCACGGTCTAACAAGTCTTCGCTCTTTGTATATCGAAAATGTTCCGAGTTTGGTGTCTCTTCCATATGGGCTACAATACGTTACTAATCTAAGCAGGCTCAGGATTATGAATTGTTATAATTTGGTGTTCTTCCCAGAGTGGATGCCCAACCTGACAGCACTACAGAATTTAAATATCTTTTACTGTCCTGATCTGTCAGAAAGATGCATCAACAATATGGCAGTAGATTGGCCCTTGATTGCACACATCCCAAACATTGAAATTGAAGGTAAAAAGATTCAATGGAACGGCAGCTATCGACAGTGATTACAAGAACTCTTCCATGTTCTGCAGGTTAGTACCTCTCATTTTATACCATCTGATACTTGTCTTCAACAGAAATTCTTAGATGTAACCTGTTTTTCTATTTCTGGGTGCCAATGCAGGGTCTTTAATGAATTGTTTCATGGTCCTTGTTTTGGTTTCATGGTGATGGTGCAGATGAATGTATGATATTGCTTGTTGGTGAACACCTTCCTGCCTCATTGCTTCATGTAAAAAGTGAGCAAAATGTACATATATACATTAGCAATTTTAGCATTTCTTAAGAAGATCCATGTCAAGGTCATTACTTTATGTTTTGTTGATCAAATTCTTGATTAGCTTACTGTGTGCTTGCAGTTGATGAATGTAAAATTCATTTCCTTTGTTAATGTTATTTTTTTTTACCAAAATTTCCTTTGTTAATGTTGATGATAAGAATTGCTTACTTTAATGGCGCATGATAGCCTTAGGCCTTGGCATCAATGGGAGGTTGGTGGAGAAGAGTGATCCAGCACATAATGGGTTAAATTATTGTTGGCTTTCCACGTCAGATTCCTATAGATAATTATTTGCCATGTCATATCAAATATATATTGTTTGTTAAAAAAAATTCAAATAATTATTCACAACTTAGCTAACTAATTTCAACCCAATTTGGACCCAGATGCAGATAAGGTAAAAAAGGTTAATGTACAACTGAATTGATAAATTATTCAATAGATATTTTTATGCACTCAATTGAAAATTTTAATTATTATGTTTATGATATAATAAATAAAAAATAACATTCTTT
>CATIWK010170765.1:0-11442 GCA_949634005.1 Mallotus japonicus
TTTTGGAGAATAGCCGTAGAACATGCTACCTAGTGGACTACACTAGGACTGTTGTGTAACAGTATGCTAGTTGCTAGGTTATGATATGAGATATGGATAAAATGATTATTGAGATTTGTGGATAGAGAGTGGTATGACTGCTGGAGCTCGGTTGACTCAGTGTCTCGAGGCCAGTCATGCCGACAGTGAGACTGCAGGAGCTTAGTTGACTCAGTGTCTTGGGCCCAGTCCATTGTCAAATTGGAAAAGAGAAATATTATTGGATTTAAGTGGGCCCGATGGCCATTGAGGTTCAGTGTTGAGGTTTCGGACATTCTTAGGGTTCTGCTCCAATCCTCCACTTGTTTTCATTTACTGTATTGATATAAAAAAAAATTGTTTTGAGTATTGGCGTGAAATGCATGTATAAAATAAATATATAAATGCTTGAGTGAATGTACCTTTAGGTTGCATGCATATATATAATAATAATTCACTCAGTGAGCCTGACCCCCCCCCCCCTTTCAATTATTTTTTTTCATGATTTTTCTCTTCAGACCTCTTATAGTAGTTTTCTTCCCTGAACTCTTTCTTCTCCGACTGATTTAAGTAAATTTTAAACTATCCTTTCTTGTATTTATTAGACGCTGTAGTAGTAGTATGTACTTGTTGTGGTTTGTGATGATGTTATTATCTGAGGTTGTGTACTTGAATATTTTGTAAAAATATTTTATTATGATATGATATTGGAGAATTTCTTTATGTTATTAAAAGCTTTATTTATGAGTCATATCTATGGTTATGTTTGATGACAAAGTTGTGTTTAAGGCTTACTACGGGTTCCGGATTCATGTGAATTCCCATTCCCTAGCGCCGGTCATGACTCCCGGGTTTAGGTCGTGACAAGAGAACAATGATGGAGATGAGAAAGATAAATTAACGATTGACATTCAATGGAAAGGTCCCAAATTTGCACTAAGTTCATTGTAGAGAACAATAAATGAAGAGGAATTTTACAAGAGAAATTGAAGTTGCTTCTATTTCTACTAAAGTTAGTATTGGTGGTGATGAGGATGATGATGGTGATGGTAAAAGAAAGAGTGTTGTACGTATCAATTTCTATTTAAATCCACCATCAACAGCCTCTCCTTCATTTTAGAATTAATTTTGTAGGACTTCGATTTTTGTTTTCTTATGTAAACTTAGATACTCATTTTATTGCTTTTGATGATTTTACTTGTTAATTCAGTCAAAGCTATATCCTAGTGTTTCTTGGTGTTTTCTAAATTGGACTTTTTAGTTTTCTTTGCTTGGTTACTGATATACCTTTAAATTTTCAAATGATTGATTGTTCTTTTTTTTTTTTTTTGTATGTTTTGTCTATCACCTACTTGTTTAGTAGAGTTCTTTGAGTTTTAGCTCAAATTTTGTACTTGATTTTAAGTTTTATTCATTTAACTTTTGTAGTTCCATCCAATTTGCTCTTTTATTTAGATTTTCTAATGTTGTTTAGATAAACCCCTTGGCCATTGCTATTGAAGAAATTTTGATGGAAATGTAGTCAAAAGCTTAATTCAATATGGTAATTTGTGGGTAATATGAAGGAAATGTACATGTAAAAGAGAAAATGAAGATGAACAAGAGGAAAGAGGAGATGAAAGGAGAAGAAAGTTCCATGAATGTGTTATGGTTCATAAAGAAATAGAGTAGGATGAGAGATGGGGGCTAGTGGAGGAGGAGAAGGAGTAATAATAGCAGTAGTAGTGCATTAGAGAGAGTGACGAGTTTCTTTTCTTCTATTTGATTTTAGTTGGCCTTTGTGTAATTTCAAGTGTTCAATGCACATGTCTGTTATGTGATTATATTTTACAGTTTTCCACTTGTCATCTTCATTTAAAATTATGGGTCTATATTAATACATATCAGCAGTAACCTACTAAATATACTATTTTATAATATTTTTACAAGTTGCCACACCAAATTGAAATTTTAAAAAGTTTAAACACTCAACTGTAAAATTTTAAAAAAGTTTGGACACTAAATTTATCTTTATCCTATTCAAATATATATCAAAATCGATCATGAGGCCCTTACATTTTATTTTTAACTTCAGCCCCTCAAGTTTCATTTGTATATACAAACTTTTCAACTACATTGATTATTATCATTCAATGAAATAGTATTTTTCGATTGAAATACCGTTAGATGGTAGATCCTCAATACCGATGAAAGAGTTCAAAAATTATTAAATATGGGGCTATGGGAGTTTATTCAATCGTCAAAAAAGATTATTTTATTGAGTAGTAAGGAGTCAAAAAATTTAAGCCAAAATACTAAATGAAAGTTGATCGCTTTTTTTTTTCATTCCCGAAGAAGTGTATATTTTAGGGTTATTTACACTCACAATCCCTAACTTATTACCCATTTCCCACCATCATCCCAAAGAATCAATCGGCCACACAAAAACCCCTGACTTATAATTTCAATAATGATGATCCCACATTCATTGATTTCTGATCAAATCAACACTGGAATACTGATTTGGGCAAATAAAGGGATGATGATGTGGCAAACTTATTTTCAATAATGAACCAGATTACACATTTCAATAATGAAGTTGATGCTGTAACTATTGAAATGTAGGGGCCCACGTGGCCTATAGTTCATTATTGAAAATAATTTTGCCACATCATCATCCCTTTATTTGCCCACGTGAGCATTCCAGTGTTAATTTCATTAGAAATCGACAAATGTGAAATTAAAAGTCATGGTTTGCCAATTGATACTTTGGGACGATAGTGGGAAAGGGGTTGTAATTAGGGATTGTGAGTGTAAGTAACCTGTATATTTTACCCAAATCTGCTTCCCTAATGGTACAGAACAATAGTATCATTGGATTAGATTCACCAATTGCTTTAAATACAAGAAGTCAAGGGGGCGGATTGGTTCAAATGGAGAGAAAAAAAATTGAACTTAAAATCTTTCTAGAGATATCCATTTTCTGGGAGAAATAGAAAAAATATCCCGACATAACAATATCTTGATACCATCGAGAACGGTAAAAACAAATTCTAAGGAATCAAAACCACTGAAAAATTAGATCTATATCTAACAAATCACACCTACCAGGAAAAAGTATTTTGTTTTGGTTCGACTAGTAATCATATATGAGATAACGAAAGGTATAAATTTAGAAATACTTTTCCCTCAAGATCTATTGTAAGAAAAGTACAATCTGAAACTTCGAGCTGTCAATTATATTCTTTCTAGAAATGGTAAACCAATTTCGGGAATTACTGATACAAGTATTCAATTAGTTCGTACTTGTTTAGTGTTGAATTGGGACTAAGAAAAAAAAAGTTCTTCTATCGAAGAGGTCCACACTTCTTTTGTTGAAGTAAATGTAAACGGTCTGATTCGTAATTTCCTAAGAATCAACCTAGTGAAATCCCATATTTCATATACTAGTAGAAAAAGGAATGATTTGTTGGGTTTAAGACTGATCTCTAATAATGGGTCAAATCGCACCAATATTAATCCATTTTATCCTATTTATTCCAAGATAAGGATTCAACAATCACTTAAACAAAATCAAGGAACTATTAGTAAGTTGTTGAATAGAAATAAGGAATGTTAATCTTTGATAATTTTTTCATCATCTAATTGTTTTCGAATGGACCCTTTCAATGATGTAAAACATTATATATATATATATATACATACACACACAAACACATACACTAGTAAACAACCACATGTTTCGCACGTGAATAAGAACTTTTTTAAACATTTAATAATAAGTAAACTATTAAACATGTACTTTATTATTATTATTATTATTATTATTATTATTATAAAAGTTTAAAAATAATAAAAGTGTTATTTATTTATATAACAATTTGATATTAACTAAATATAGTCATATTCATTGCAATTTTGATAAATGTTTTATTTAAATAATTATATGATACTTCTTCAATATTTTTTATAATTAATATTTTTCTGAATTCTGGAACTAGTTTTATATAAAAACAACATTATGGCCATAATTAATCATAAGATAATAAAAAATTATTAGTTATTTTAAATAAGAATTTAAAAAAAATAAAATTATATTTTCTTTATTATTTTAAATAAGAATTTAAAAAATAATAAAACTATATTTTCTTTATATAATAATTTAAATATTACAACCTCATTGAACTTAAAATTTATTACAACTTTAGTAAATTTTTTATTTAAATAGTGACACTTTATTTCTTCAAAATCTATAATATTAATACTTTTATTCACTCAAAAAGTAATTTAATATAATTTTTAAAACTTCAACTAATAAAAATGACAAAGATTAATTAATTTAACTTTTACTCTTTTTTATTAAATTTTATAAAAATATTTAAAAGCAATAATTATACTAAGTTTCTTATAAAATATTATTTTTAAACAAATTATATGCTCTATTTTATAAAATATGATTACAGATACAAGATAAATAAAAAATTTCAATTAATCTAATTTTAATTATTTACTTAATAAAATTTAATTTAATAAGTTTTTAAAAATAATGAGAGTATTATTTTATTTATATGTTAATTTAATTTTTCCAACTTGATAGTGTTATATTATAGCATTGTGATTTATTAAAATTTTAATAAATTTTCTATTTGAACAATTATACAATACTCTTTCAATATTTTTATATAAATAATAATATAATTTTACAAACTTGATAGAGTTATAATATAGTAATTTTACATTCTTTATAAATTTTCTATTTAAACATAATAATCTTTTAACATTTTTATGTTAATATTTTTCATAATTAATTATTGTATATAATTTATCAATTTTAACTTTAATTTTAATTTTAATTAATTAATTATTAAATTTAATTTAGTAAGACTTATAAAATTATGTTATATAATTTGATTTATATTAGATAAAATATAAGTAGACCTAATTAAAATAGAAAAATATGTATTTTTAACAAAATTACTACTAAAATTTTGATTACTTTAATTTTTGTTAGAGATAAAATAGAAGTTAATCTAATTAAAATACGAAACATACTTTCAATTAAATTAGAATTACATTTTAATTAATTTAATTTTTATTAGAGATAGAATAGAAGTTAACCTAATTAGAACAGGAAATATACTCTCAATTAAATTAGAATTACATTTTAATTAATTTAATTTAATTTTTATTAGTGAATGACTAAATTATCCAATTTTTATATAATAATAAATGAAGACTTTTCTGTAAATGTGTCTGTCCCCTCTCCCCCTTCATATGTGTATATATATATATATCATGTAGCAACAGAATCCATAAATATTGTAGCAAATTTATTGTAAAGCACCTGTGTTATGCCTCTCTGACGTAAATTTGCAAATTGTTGATTTTTTGTAGCATAAATATACAAATTAAATTAAAAAAATTACATGCAAGTAAAAGTACTAATTATTTCATATATAAATATAAATATTTATAATTAACATACTTCAATTTTTTCATTCCACCACTCATTTGAGGCATCAACTATACCATTAATATGATCCCAACCTATTCTAGTTTCTTTTCCTATCAATGAATTCCATAGCTTCCATTGTTTCTTCATCCAATCCCATTTGTGTTTCAATTGTTCCTTAGCGAAATTCAAATTGGTAGCCTTCATTTCATTATCAACCCATGATTATTCTTTGTCACCCCATCCAACTTCATTCCTTTTACCAATCATAGTACCTCGTATATAAATATTCAAAAAAAAAATCAAACTACTTATTGGTCCATTTAATTCTTCCACCTATTTTATTTTCAATTGATTTATTTTTACGACCCATTAATGACCTATAGTTAAAACAAAGAAAAATAAAATACTTATTTAGATAACTAAACATGGATTACTAAAGCAATGATGGCATAACGTCACATAAATTCTACTTATAAATGTACTATTGATGGATAATAAAATAATTATCGTCAACTACCCAAATATGAAGTCAATTATTTCATCATGCACACTAAAATAATTATGAGGAAACAAAACAATGAAGTGGAAAAAAACTAGAAATTTGGGATAGGATTACACAAATGAGGGACAAACTAAAACTAGTAAATCAAAGTAATGAATACGAAGTGCATTATGATAACCAAATAATTTTGATAAAAAAATAGAAGTGCTTAATGTATATCAATTTGACTAGTGAACGAGCAATTAGGGTTTTCTTCTATTTTTGAATATATGAATATGCAGACACAAAGCAATTTCGCAAATATGGGTATTAGCTGATTATGATAACGTTTGTGATAATGATACATATTTCTTGTTGTGTATATCGACTTTTATAGTATTATGTATCTAGTATACCACTTGTATTCTTATATAATTGTATCCTGCACTATTAAGAAATATACAAGAATTCTATTCTCCTTTTTTAACTCTGGTTACGACCTTGTTATGGTATCAAAGCTAACCAACTAATATTTTTTTTCTTTTTCCGTAATTTACCTCTTCTTTTTCCATGGCTATCACACCCACCACTGCAACTACTTGTGCTGCAACTTCCACCACCACTCCATCCCTTACTTCTAATCTGGTTCAAGCTCATCACACATTTGCCATTAGATTGACCTCTAAAACTTTCTTGCTTGGAAGACGCAATTCCTTCCTTTATTAAACTACCTCTTCCCCCTGGTATCCTAACACAGGCGTAACCCACCATATGACTCCGGATATCTCATCACTATCAATCAACAATGAGTACACAGGAGATGATCAAATCCAAGTTTCTAATGGTTAAGGTTTAAGTATTTCGAATAGTGGTTCATCTATTATTTCTTTGCCTACTAAATTATTGCATTTAAAAAATGTTTTGCATATACCTAAACTTACCAAACCATTGCTTTTTGTTCACAAGTTCACTAAAGATAGCTCTTATTTCTTTGAATTTCATCCTGATTATTTTCTTGTCAAGGACCAGGCAACCAAGAATATCTTACTCCGTGGATCGAGTGAGTATGGACTCTACACAATTGCTTCTCCATCTTTGGCTTTTCACACTATAGCCGTTTCTTTGAAGATTGGCATGTTAGGCTTAGGCATCCTCAAATAAAGACAATTTCCAAAATAATTCATGATTTTCAATTACCTTATTTTAAGCGTCTCAATGTTTCTTCCTTTAATCGTTCCCTTGTCGTTTAGGCAAATTAGCAAAATTTCTTTTAGCTAGTGTCCAACATTCGAGCACTGCTCCTTTTGACATTGTTTATTCGGATGTATGGTCCTGCCCCAATTCAGCCTTCTAATGGTTTTCAGTACTTTATTATTTTTGTTAATGAATTTACTCATTTTTATTGGTTATTTTGCATCAAACAATGAAGTGATGTACCTAATATACTTTTACACTTCAATGCTTTTGTTGAACGACAATTCAATACCACCATTAAGGCATTTCATAGTGATTGGGGTGACAAATATAGAAAGCTTAATAATTTTCTAAAATCTAAAAGCATCATCCATCGTATTGCATGCCTTTATACACATGAGCAAACTGGCATTATAGAACGAAAAATTCACCATATTATGGATACTGGATTGACTTTATTAGCTCACTCCAAAGTGCCTCTAAAATTTTGGTCCTTTGCTTTTGAAGATGCTATTTCTCTCATCAATTGTATGCCTAGTCCAGTCCTCCATAATTTTTCACCTTTTAGAAAATTAGTTAGCAAAAATCCAAAGTATGAGGAATTTAAAGTCTTTGGGTGTTGTATTTTCCCTCTTCTTCGCCCTTACAATAAACACAAATTTGATTATAGGTCAAAAGCTTATGTGAATTTAGGATTAGCAAAAGATCACTTTGGCTATAATTGTCTTGATTTAGATACTGGTCAAATTTACAAGGCTAGATTTATGGACGTTAATGAAAATTTTTTCCATTTCATTTTTCTTCTACTATTACAAGTACTAAACAAGCCGAACCATCTTCTCCTAGGCTTTCAATTATGTGTGAAGTCATGCTCCCTTGGTTCAAACCGGTAAGACTTCTACCTCTCTCTCACCTTCTCTCCATCAGTCCTCTTCTACTGAAACTCAACCTCCTTCACTAAATCCTATCCAAAACACACCACCATATAGTCCTTCTCCATCTCCACCTCCTTCTGCACCTTTTATCCTATCCAAAACACCTATACCTTCCACTCTTATCTCTCTTTCTCAATTACCCAGATTAAACTTAGTTGTCAATCTTGATCAATATACCAATCCTCATCTAACTAAATCACTACAACCAATATAACCAAATGAACCCACCCACACCTACTAAATACAATTTCGACCTTCCATTATGACATGAAGAGTTGCACACCTTATTACTAAACATCCACTTCACTTTAGAAAACCTGATTATCTCCAAACCGAACCCATCACCTTCTTACAAGAAAAACCATACTCTGAATGGCGAAATACGATGCAACAGGAATAAATGCCTTGGTTACTAATCATACTTGGTCTTTGGTTCCATGTCCTGCACATAAAAATATTAATGGTAGTAAATGGATGTTCCAAATCAAAAGAAAATCTGATGGTTCCATTAAGCATTATAAAGCATGCTTAGTAGCAAAAGGATACAATCAACACAAGGTGTTGACTATCATGATACTTATAGTCCTGTAATACAGGTTAATACCATTCACACCATCTTCAATATTGCTGTCACTCATAATTGGTCTCTGCGCCAAATAGATGTTTCCAATGCTTTCCTCTATGGTTAATTGGATGAGGAGGTTTATATGTCTCAACCGCCAGGTTTTATTGATAAAGAACACCCAAATCATGTCCCTCGTCTTCATCACTCTTTCTATGGCCTTAAACAAGTGCCTCGGGCATGGTTCACTTGCTTGGTAACATTCTTATTCCACCTTGGATTTTCTTCATCCAAAGCTGATAGTTCTTTATTTATTCAACATGAGGGTACTAATAAAGTTTTCATTTTGATCTATATTGATGACATTGTAATTACAGGTTCCTACAATGTTGAGGTCGATGCTCTTATTTCCCTTCTCCATCAAGAGTTCCCAATTCGTGATTTGGGGCCATTTAACTACTTCTTTGGTATTGAGGTGATCCGCCAAAAATATGGAATTTTACTTTCTCAATAAAAATACATTCTTGACCCATTAGACAAGACCAAAATGAGTGGTTATAAACCATGCAACACTCCAATGGCAGTCTCTCATGTCCTTTCCAAAACATCAGGTACTTCTCTTTCTAATGGGGAATTATATCGATAAACGGTTGGGGCTCTATAATTTGTTACTCTGACACGTCCAAACATTACTTTTTCTATTAATAAACTATGTCAATACATGCATTGCCTGATGAATCTTCATTGGCAAGCAATGAAATGAGTTTTATGGTACTTGAATCATACAGTTGGCTTATCTCTTTCATTCTTTTCCTCTTCTATAATATCCCTTAATTGTTTTACGGATAGTGATTAGGGAGGGTGTCCCGATGATCGGCGTTTCACTAGTGGGTTTGCTATTGGCACAAATCTCATCTCTTAGATGGCTAAAAAGCAACCCACTATTGCTCGCTCTTCCACTGAGAGCGAATATAAAGCCCTCGCCAATGCTACTGCAGAGTTAATGTGGATTCGATCCTTGTTATCTGAACTTGGTATCACTCTTTCTACACCACCGGTTTTATGGTATGGTAATGTTGGTGCAATTTATCTTTCATCCAATCCTGTTCTTCATGCCCGTACTAAGCATATAAAACTCAATTATTATTTTGTAAGGGAGCAAGTCCAAACTCGACAATTACAAGTTCAATTCTTAACCACAGATGATCAAATTGCTGATATCATGACCAAGCCTTTGTCTACTACAAAATTCATCTAACATCGGACCAAGCTTCGACTTCTCAATCTGCAGTCATCAGCTTGACGGGGGGTATTAGTGGATTATGATAACATTTGTGATAATGATACTTATTAGTTATTTCTTATTGTGTATATCTACTTTTATAGTATTCTGTATCTAGTATACAACTTGCATTCTTATATAATTGTATCCTGCACTATTCAGAAATATATAAGAATTCTATTCTCCTTTTTCAACTCTAATTACTACCTTGTTAGTAGGAACTACATATGACAAACAAATAGGAAACCCAAATCATAAAACAACTGAAAACACATGTTCTTTCCAAATAATATTCGAAAGACAATAATCAGAGATAAAATAATTTTTTTTTGTTTGGTTGTTGTTGTTCACAAAATTGCATGCCCACTTCAAATATAAATTAAATAAACATCCAGAACAAGAATAGAGAAACCTTAAAGAAGAAACAGTGATCGTGGGCCATGGTTTTAAAAGCTCAAAAATGAAACTAAAGAAAAAGCATTTGGCAGCTAAAGATTTTTTCTTTACATTTAGACTTTTATCTCTCACATTTCACCACATTAATTAACAACACTGCTCACAACAACAAGCAACAAAACGGCATAAACTTTAAACCAAAAAAATTCAAAAAAAAAAAAGAAAGAGAAGGGTTTTCTCGTGAAGAAGAAAATGCATTTTTTGTTTGTTTATTATGATTATTTTAGCTGATAATTATATATTACAAAATTATATTTCAAAATATTTTCTAGGATCATAAAACCAAAAAAATTTATATATTCACAATTTTAATTATTCTACAAAATATTTTGAAATATAATTTTGTAATATATATATATATATATATTCAAAATTTTAATAATTTATTAAAAATTAATTTTTGGTTTTATAATTTGAATATGTTAATTGTAATTTTTTTCAAACTAAGTCGTGTATTTTTTAGTCATTCAAATTTTTAATAACATTTAAATTTAATAATAATAATAATAATAATAATAATAATAATAATAATAATAATAGTAATAGTAATAGTAATAGTAATAGTAATAATAATAGTAATAATAATAGTAATAATAATAGTAATAATAATAATAATAATAATAATAATAATATTTTATTACTATTATTATTACTATTATTATTATTATTATTATTATTATTATTATTATTATTATTATTACTATTATTATTACTATTATTATTACTATTATTATTATTATTATTATTATTATTATTATTATTATTATTATTATTATTTTGCATTAATGGGTCTTGCGTTGCTTTTCATAAAAAATTATGAAGCACTTATCAAGTATTATAAAAATCATCATGCAAAAAGGGAAGGAAAAAAGAAGGGGAGGAGGAAAAAAATTAAAAAAGAGGGAAGGGAAAAATAAGGAGAAAATAAAAATAAATAAAGAAAAAGAAAATACAAGGAGAAAAGAAAAATAAAAAAAGAAAGGAAAAATGAAAATAAAAAAGGGGAAAGGAAAAAATAATGGGAGAATGAAAAAATAAGGAGAAAATAAAAATAAAAAGTAAAAAGAAAAAAGGGGAAAA
>CATIWK010170775.1:0-13932 GCA_949634005.1 Mallotus japonicus
ATCTTTTGGACTGAAATGGTAATATTATATAACTATAAGGATTAAAATTTTTAAAAGTGACTACGTTTGAAATAAAAACTAAAGTTTGGTGACCAAAAAGTCATAAATTAAAGTTTTATAACCAATTTGAAATTACAAGTAAAGTTTGATGACTATTCAAACAATTTACCCGGCATTTGACTCTCTCTGTTAATAAACACATCTAACATTCCAGTTGCCATGAATTAGGTTGGAGATGGAACTGACTAGCTTACTGCAATTACCAAAGACTTTAACCACCCTGTTGACAGCTTCAACTACTAACAGACAATCCGTCTCAATTATCAACTTTGAAAAGCCCATTTGCTGCGCAAGCTGTAGCCCTATAAGAATGGCATGAAGTTCTGCCTCCAACGATGGACACAGCCCATAATACTTAGAAAAACCCACGATCCAGTCACTATTATGGTTCCTGAACAAGCCACCAACACCAGCACGCATGGATTGAGGGAAGCAGCTCCCATCTGTATTTAATTTAATAGTATGAGTATCAAGGGGTTTCCAGATCGTTGGACGATGACAAGGGACACAAGACGCAGGCAAAACAACACTGCTCTCATAGACATTGTTGATCTCCTTGCACCTGAGGATAATGGTAGAAAGGGCTACTTCTAGAGGCGTATCAGAATTCTCAAAAACTAACTGGTTCCGCCATTGCCAAATGAGAGACAGGGACACCCCGAAAACAAGGCGCCACTCCCAGTCACGATCACCTCTGCCTTTGTAATTTCAATTCACAGCGATCCACTCTTCAGTACACAAGTTAAAGAAATTCAGGATCCTTTGAGTTGCTAACAATCTATCCTAAATTTTTGAAACTATTGGACAATCTCGCAGGGCGTGGATCACAATTTCATCACCAAGACCGCACTTTGGACAAACAGGAGAAGGTAAAATCTTCCGATTGAAGCACATAAGGGATATAGGAATTCTACCACGACTGACCAGCCATAAGAAAGATTTAATTCTCTGTGGGCCTCTCCATTTCCAGATTCTGGACCAAACATGATTAAGAATAATAGAGGAATGATTTTCAAGTAGATCATAAGCAGATTTTGTTGAAAAAGTTCCAGACGGAGAGAAGTTCCAGTAAATGGAATCTTGTCCACTGCTCTCTGTAGGCGGGAACATGTTGGAAAGACGGAGAGTAGCATATTGAGGGAGTAAGTTATGCAATTCCTCCTAGTTCCATTGGCTACTAGAATTGACATAAGAAGCAATAGATCTGACTCTAACCTCCTCAGAGATATCTCTCAAAGCAATAGGCTCTAGAGGATCCATGCCTTCAATCCAGTTATCAGTCCAGAATTTGATGAGAGTGTCGTCCCCAACATTCCAAGAGATACCTTTAAGGACCAAGTCCCAAGTCGAGCACAACCCTCTCCAAACATTAGAACAACCACTGGGAGCTTGCAAATGATTTATACTACTACCCATCTTCAAGTACTTACTTCTTAAGATTTGAACCCATAGAGCATCCGGGTTGGTTAAGAACCTCCAACCAAGTTTCATGAGAAACAGTTTATTCATATATTTGGCTTTCTTCAGACCCAAACCACCATTGCATTTCGGTTTACAAACATCATCCTAACTAACTAAATGCATCTTTCTAGCACTTTCTGAAGAGCCCCAAACAAAATCTCTTATCACCCTATCAATCTCTTGGCAAGTGCAAATGGGAAATTTGGCTGAAAGCATAGGGTAGATTGGCATAGCTTGGAGGACAGAGTTAGCCAAAGTGACCCTACCAGCCAGGGACAGATTCCTAGCCTTCCACCTCGAGAGCTTCAACTTGATCTTCTCAACAGTATTCTTGAAAGAAAATCTGTCAATTCTACCTTGGATAATATTCACACGTAGATATTTCCCAATATTATTCGTTCTATAAAAACCCAAGCTAGAGCAGATATCTGAGGCGATAGAGTGTTGGAGATTCTTTGAGAAGAAAATTTTAGTTTTATCTCCATTAACTTTAAGGCCCAAAGAAGCACAAAATTGTTCAAGGCAAGAATGGATGACATTCGCTTGATCAACTGAAGCCTCAGAAAATAGAAGTAAATCATCAGCGAAGAATAAGTGCAACAACAAAAGGGCATTACTGCTAATTTGAATCGGATGCCAGCTACCATTATGCACAAGAGAGTTTATCAAATGGGAGGATCGTTCTATACAAAGAACAAAAAGATACGGAGAGATAGAATCACCTTGTCTAACACCTCAAGAGGGAAGGAAGTTATCAATAATCTCACCGTTCCAAACAACATTCATACTAGCTGAAGTAATACAAGTTATGATTCTAGTAATTAACTTTGTACTAAGACCACAAGCATGAAGAGAATCAGCAATGAACTCCCACCGAAGTCGATCATAGGCTTTTTCTAGATCACTTTAATAGCCATAATGCCCTTCTTTCTGTTCCATTTTCGCATAGAGTTCATAACCTCCTGAAAGACAATTACATTATCTGTTATCTGACGCCCAGGCACGAAACTGCTTTGGGTCTGGCTCACAAGCTTAGTCATACAAATCTTCAACTTGCTAACAATGACCTTCGTAATGACTTTGTAGGCGACGTTACAAAGGCTAATAGGCCTTAACTGGAGCATAAAGGAAGGGTTAATAATTTTAGAGATTGGGATGATATAGGTCTCATTTAATCTCCCCTCTAGAATACGCGTATCAAAGAAACTCCTGACCATTTCATATAAGTTATCTCCCACCACATCCCACTGGCTTTGGAAAAAGATAGGTTGAAGGCCATCCGGACCCAGAGCCTTATAAGGACGCATATCAAAGATAGCCTTCTTAACATCTTCTTTACTAACTTGACTATCCAAACATATCAGTTCCTCCTCTTGCAACAATGGGAAGAGATTTGGCCAATTAATAGGAGCAAAGTAGTCCCCATCTTTAGAATACAAGTTAACATAGAAATCCCTCGCATGCTTCTTCATCTGCACCGGATCTGGATCCGAAACCCAAACACCATTAATATTCAAACTTTCCACTTTGTTAACTTTACGTTTGACAACTGTGGAAGTGTGGAAGTAGGAGGTATTCTGATCACCAAACTTCAACCACCTTTGACGAGATTTTTGGAACCAGATTATTTCTTCTTGAAGGAGAATCTGTTCATACTCCAAAGATAGAGCATCTTTAGCGAGTTTCAAGCTGTCAGAAGACCTGTACTCAAGAATCCGATCTGTAGCTTGCAAATGAGCCAAAATATCTTTTTTCCTTTTAAACACATTGCCAAAGTCTCTTTGTTCCACACTTTAATCCTACTAACAAACTCGCTGGAGGTATCCATGAAATTTCCATTCCATCTCCAGTTATCCTTGACACACTGCTTGAAACCTGCATGGGTGAGCCAAGCTGCTTGAAACCGAAATAGTCTCGTATTAGTAGGAGGAGGCGGAATGCCACACAAGTTCAGGAGAATTGGCCTGTGGTCAGACTTGATTCTAGGAAGATGTCTGAGAACAGCTTCGGCATAAGTCATGCGCCAGGAGGTTGACACTAAAGCCATGTCCAAACGATCTCTAATACCATTTCTTTCCCAGGTGTATTTCGGCCCTATGTAACCAATGTCCAACAGCTGGCAGGAGTTAACAACATCTCTGAATCTACGACAGCTGGATAGAGGAATGAATGTACTGCCCATCTTCTCTTCACTACCCAAGTAAGCGTTGAAATCACCTATGATCATCCAAGGGATAGACATAGAAGAATACAAAGAATTCAGGTCTTTCCATAAACTCTCTCTCATAGTAGCGGTTGGATTTCCATAAACAGCAGTGCAAGTTGACAAAACACCTTTGAAGTTTATGCTAAAATGAACAAGCTGGCTACTGGATTTAATAATTTGAACAGTGATCCTTAACTCATCCCATAACACCTAAATACCACCAGAAAAGCCTCTAGCCTCCTCACGAAAATTATTTCTAAAACCCAACTTCCTAATGACTGCATCAGCCCGAACCCCACTGATTCTAGGCTCTAAGATGATACATATTAGAGGAGAATGGGAATTAATAACATCTTTGAATGCATTATAAAACCTTAGTAGTTCCAAGACAGAATGGACATAGACATAGGAAAAATTAATAAAAAAAAAGTACAGCAAAACTTAACTTAGCAAGTAGCTTGAAAAATTTCAATTTCGACCACATCATCACTTAAAACAGACGTAGGAGAGGCACTTCCCACACTTGAATTTTGATCCTTTCTCTGCCTTCGGTTTGGAGCATGATCTTCTAACCCACTAAGATTTTTTCGAGAGCTAGAGTTTATTCTAACTCTTTTCCTTGGGATATCGGGTGGTTTCCTTGACTGGAAAAGGACTAAGGGCTTTGAGGCCATGTTTTGGAAAAAAGAAGTTGGGTTTGTGACAGGGTCTAGCTTGTTAGTAATATCAAAAAAAGCCTGATTTGAAGGCCCACACTCTTTAAGCTTGACCTGAGCGATACTTCTCCTAAACTCTTCAAAAGCTGTTTCTTTGTCAACGTGACCACTAGTGTCATTACTTCCCTTATCTACTTCCATCTGGTTATTGGAGTCCAGGGTAGCCTTGCTCTTGCTTTTTCTCTAAATTTTCTCTGATTGTCTTTCCATACTGACCCCGCAGAAAGTCCTTCAAAAACGTCACTTCAGTATCTTTATCATGTGGCTCTGTTGATAAAGCCGTAAATCTTGACCTTTGCCCATTACTATTCTTCTTTTGTCTCCCTGCAGTCCTGTCAATTGGCTTTTCATTCCGTGATTTAAGCTGATGGCGGTGAGCATGGATCCAAGGGCCATAGTCTGAACCTGGAGTAGCCAAATTGTCTCCGGTGAGCGAGGTTGAATCTGGCGCAGCATCACTTTATTCCGCAGCCATACTAGTAAAGCTAGTATGTTGATCACGTTTGCTGGGGCAAAAGAGCACGCTATGACCCACTCTTCCACAATGAAAGCAAATCTGAGGTAATCCTTCATACTCAACTCGTTGAAGTTCATAGTCCAACGTGAAGCTGGACACAAGGGGACTCTCAAGATCAATCTCAACTGCTATCCTAGCAAACTTCCCTCTAGTAGCAAGTTGGGTAGTTAAATCAACCCTTAGAGGTATCCCCACCACCTTAGCAATACCTCGCAAAACGACTTCGTGATAGTACTGCACCGGTAATCCAGGGAACCTGACCCACGCAGTGATTGAAGAGATCTTAGCGTTTGAAGCTCTGAAAGAAGGCGTTTAGTGTTGAACTGTCAAATAATGACCTAAAATGATCCACGGTCCTTCTGTTAGTGCCCTCTCAGCGTCTTCCTTACATGGGAGCTTAACTAGGTAGAACCCACTATCCATATCCATGACTCTGAATGAGCCATTCGGGTGCCAAAGAGACTTGATTCTGTCACATAAAACTGTGTATCCAAGGGGTCGACCGAAGAGCTTAACTATAACAGTGTGCTCCCATGTCTTCACAACTTCATCCTTGAGCCTTTCAGAAATTTTGACAGTAGAACCTGAGAGGTTCCTCGCAACTTTGATATCATCTTCGGAAACATTAAAAGCCTTCAATGGGTCTGCTATCTCTTCGCTGCTCTTACCCATCACTAAGTCTCTATAGGAAAAAGCATTTTGCATCTGTGGTAAATCGGGGGGATTAGGCTGAGAGTGGGGCGACCTCCCCCCTTGCGGAGGAGAAAACTCGGACATGACCTGCTCTATTACTAATTTATATTTTTTGGTAAAAAAACCAGCATACTATTAATCATGAAATCAATTATTAATTTTTTTTGGTCAACCCCGTGACTGGAACTAACCAGTCCTAGACAGGAAGCTCAACATTTAAGTACTTCGGGACACACATGGCCTCAAGGATTTAATGGGAGAGGTTGGGGGGGAGTGGAGGATTGAACCCCCAACCTCCACCCATCCCTTTAAACACTTGGCCACCAGACCAAGTGCTCAAAGGTGAAATCAATTATTAATTATATCCTACTTTTCAAATTATTTCAATTTACTATTTTAATTTTACGAGTTATCTCAATTCTGTCAAATTTTATTTTAAGAGTAAAATTGTATTTTAGAATTACTTTTAAATTTTTATAGAGTAATTTTGTCACTTACGAATTTTTTTAAAAGAAAAAATTATTGGGTGTGGCTGTGAGATGGAGAGGGAGAAATAAGTTTGAATACTAGAAAAAAATTATGAGTTATAATAAATTTTATCGCTTAAGTGATATAAATATGAAATTATAAAGTGTCAAATTATGAAAATTAAAATTTTCTGATAATAAAATATTTAAATATCAGAATTTTTATTTGTACTTGTTTCAATAATGTTTACATGCATGGAAAGATAAACAATGATGGTAGAGTTTGTGATGGTTATAAGTAGAAATCAACATGCCATAGTAGGGTTTAATTCTTACCGTCGTTGATTTAAAGGAAAAGACCACTCCTTATTGTACAGTCTATCAAACTTTATATTATATGACCTCCCTATTAAAAAAAAATTAATTAATATTAAAGTGCTTGCTTCTATGAAGTTTTCAAATAGAATAGAAAATTTAGATTTAACGCAACCACTAGGATTAAACTTAAAATTTTAACTATTTTTTTTTAAATTTTAATTTTCGAACAATCCAATCATCTATTAAATGGACAGTGATCTTTTTTTAATTTACTTTATTTTATTTTTTCAATAAATATATATCTTTGATATGGAAGAAATTTTTAAATTTTCATTAATAGATTTTTTACTAATGGTTTTCTTTACAAATTTTAAATATCTCTCCGTATATCAAAATTTTGTTGGTATTTCTGCAACTCATTCGAAGAGCAGATTGAAAAATAATGACAAAAAAATTAAAATAGTAAAATTTTATTTTAATGTTTTTTGATTGTATATTTATTTATTTATTTATTTTATCGAGATATATTTTTAATTTTTATTAAATGAGTGGTTCATCTTTTCTAAAAAAAAAAGTATAAATCAGTTAACTATCATACATAATTTTTCCTTCTCTTAACAACATAAAATAAGAATCAATTAAAAAACCAGTAAAGGTCGAAAATTAATTTATTCATATATTAGTTTAAGGATAAATTAGGTATTAGTTGAAATATCACTTTATCAATTTTTTTACCAACGGATTATAGAGTTAAAATATAATAAAAGCGTGTCTTTTTTTTTTTTTTAACTAATAAAAGCGTGTTTTAAGTGGCAGAAATTTCAAGGATAAAATAGTAATCCTGTTTCAAAGATGAGATAATTTTTTTCTTTTCTAAAAAAAAGAAAGATTTTCATTTTAACGGCAACAGTTAACGGAAAACACTGTTCTCTTTAAACCCATAACCGAAATCAACCAATTTTCAAAAACCCATCACTTGGCGCCTCCATATCTCACTCTCTCCCAAAACCAAGAAAAGCTCTAAAACTTTATGTGCAGAAATTGTTTCTTGATTTCTTTCAATTCTTGTTCTTCTCTGTTCTTTAACAATTCCTTAGAATTCAAGATCAGTAATGGAGCAAAAAGGAGATAAATACAAAGACGAAGAAAAAGAAAATCAAGAGTCTAAAAAAAACAATGAGAAACAAGAACAAGGTATTGATAAAAGGAAGGCAAGGTTATTGACAGCATTAAGATCTCTGATGCAACAACGATATCAACGTGCCCAAAAGCACCCAGTTAATGAAGCCAGATATATAGCACACAAATTTGGTCCTCCTCAATCCTATTCACTTTCTGATGACGAGAAGCGGCGAATCTTTTCTCGCCTTCAACACCGGATTTTGTCGGAGATGTACCCGCGTCCCCGGATCCCGAAGTCCTGTAGACCCCCGAAATACCCAGAAAGGCCGTCAACAAAGTCGCGACCGGAAAAACCCTCTCCGATAAGCATGTTGCCGCCGCAAGAACCTTCCCGTTTGCCTCCAAAGAAACGAAAATTTCCTGGCACAAACTGGGGAGGTAGTTCTAATAAAGGAATTGTGATTGGAAGTAAGGGCACTGATAAGCAACTCAAGACAGAAAAAGAAGAAGAAGAAGATGATGATGACGATGAAGGTGAAGAGTTTAAGGAGTTCAGAGCAGTTATATATAAACCTGTGAAGAGCAACATGAACGAACTCTACGAAATTTCCGAGAAAATTAAGGATAAGACGATTCAGGGTCTAGAAGGAAAGATTTATGCACTTTTGCATAAAGGTGAAGATAAAGTTTTCAAGAATTATGATAAAGAACCAAAGAGGAGTTTCCACGAATGGGTGAACAGTTGCAATGATTTACAGAGACTTAATAGGCTAAAGGCTCGAGCGATTGATTCAGGGTATGCTCTGTGTCGTGCGATTGTTGATCTCATGTTTTTATTGTCAGAGCATAAAGCTAATGAATTGTGGGAGAAATTTCAGGCGTTTGAAGAAGCATTGGGAGTGGTAGACACAGGAGAAAACACTGTGGTGATTTCAAGAGTTCTTGATGTACTTCTTGCAGCACAACTTCAACTGAAGATGAAGAAGGATTTGGAGATGGCGGAAAGCGGGTTCAAAGGCAAGGAAGTGATGATAGAGGATGAAAAAGTTCCAGATTATGATCATGATGATGATCTAAAAGAACCCTTTCCTGATATAATTATGTTTCAGTTGGTTAAAGTGATTTTTAAGATGGAGCTTTTCTGGGTGCATAGACGATTGCCTTGTGCCAGGAGGTTACTCATTGAAAAATTTCCATTATTGGAACGCGAAATAAGTTGGTTTGAGTTAACATTGCTGGGCATAGATGAACAGATAGATGATTCGATAGAAGAAGGTAGTTTTGGTATAGTATCAAAGGATTGGAGGGAAACAGAAGATTATGTTGACATGGAGTGGGAAATGGATGTACTGTGGCATCAACTTGATTGATGTATCTGAATTAGAACTGAGTTAGCTTCAGAAGTTTCCATGGCAGTGGAGGTCAAAAGTGGTTACAATACTTGTTTAATTGCTTTTGATAGAAGACAACTTAATTGTTTTAGTTTCATAATTAGCTCATCTGGTGGTTGCTACATGATTTGTTTTTAGAATATGAGGTTACAAAATGTAGATTTGGAAGAGAAAAATAGACACTGCTAGTTTTCTTGGAAAGGGTTTAATTACCAATCACCTTTGAATCTCAATACAGTACAAATATGTGATTTTACAAGCATCTGTCTTTGAAATCTGTTTGACTGGTTGCATTATATGTAATTTAATAGCCTTGTGGGAGATGTTTAAACTCTGCTCAGCCCCTAATAGACAGCCAGGTTTTATATATATCCTGAGACTAAGAGTGAACTGGTAACTAATCAGCTTCAAGATCAATATGGCAGATGTGTATAGCTCTGTAGTACCTTGCAATCACTCTTCCTTTAATTCATTACTTTGGTACTTGCCTAGATTTAGAACATAAATTGGGGCATTGCAGAGAGTATATTTGCCTAATAAATATGTAAAATAAAAATAATTAAAGTAGATTAAAAATTTATAATGAATCTATATTTATATTATATACAAATACAAATAGCAGGAAAAAGTTTTTGAAGAAAAAAGTATGTGTAATATTAAGGGTAAATGCCACCAATGGTACCAAAACTTTGCACTTAATTACAAAATAGTACCATAACTTCAATTTGTATCTTTTCGATCCCTTAACTTTAATTTTAGTTTCACCGGGAGGTCCCCAACCAAAAACAGGCCAATTTTGATGACGTGGCCACTGGAATTGCCACGTCAGCAGCCACATCAACCGCCACATCAACAGCCACATCAGCAATTAAAAACAAAAGTAAAAAAAAAGTTATGGTACCATTTTGTAATCTAATGCAAAATTTTAGTACCATTCATAGAACTTACTTTTTTATTAATAGTATTATTCTTAAGAAATTTATTTTATTTAATTATCAATTTTTCTAAATTAATTATAATTAAAAATAAAAATTTAAATTAAATTATTATTATTATTTACAATTGAATTTTAATATTACACATCTTACTATTTAATATTAAATATTTTAATTTGCAATTTATTTGATTTTTATTTTAATTGAATTATTTTAAATTATAATTTTTTTTTGGAAATATATTAAGTTAATATCAATTTGTTATATGAATAAATAACAGAGTTATTATTTTTAAAACTCTTTTTTAATAATAATAATATGTTTAATTGTTTATTTACAAAAAACCGAACTGAATTTTGTAACTAATTTGGTACGGTACTGGATATTTACAAAAAACCAAACCAAGAACCATACCGAACCAAAAACCGAATATAGTACCGAATATAAATAATAATATATATGTATGAATAAATAGTAGTGAACTTAATTATATATTTTCATTATATTATTAAGCTATATATATTAAGTAACATATGTATAATAATATATGATAAAAATTAATATATTTTGTGCTTAAAAATTATAATTTAAAATAATTCAATTAAAATAAAAAATCAAATTAAATTGCAAATTAAAATATTTAATATTAAATAGTAAGATGTGTAATATTAAAATTCAAATGTCAATAATAATAATAATAATAATAATAATAATAATTTAATTTAAATTTAAATTTTTATTTTTAATTATAATTAATTTAGAAAAATTGATAATTAAATAAAATAAATTTCTTAAGAATTATACTATTAATAATAAAGTAAGTTCTATGAATAGTACTAAAACTTTGCATTCGATTACAAAAGGAATAACCCATCAGTTGGTCCCCCAACTTATTGGGTTTTTTGCAATTGGTCCCCTGTCGTCTATTTTAAAGAATTGAGTCCCCCAACTTTAATTTTTTTTTAATTTCATCCTTTTTTTCACTCAGAATGCAAAATTGAAGATGTTGTTGTCTTCTGTTGAGTCATAAAAGCACATCTCAACCAATTATTGGTTGTGAATTTGATCATTTGAACTTAATTTCACTGTTGATTGTGACTGCATAAAACTGTTGATGCAAATTGTTTGTTTTTGACAGCTGATTTAGATATTTTTTTTGTTCAGATGTACTTTTGTAACTCAACCGAAGATAACAACATCTTCAATTTTGCATTCTGAGTGAAAAAAAGGATGAAATTAAAAAAAAATTAAAGTTAGGGGACTCAATTCTTTAAAATAGAAGACAGGGGACCAATTGCAAAAAAACCAATAAGTTGGGGGACCAACTAATGGGTTTTTCCATTACAAAATGGTAACATAACTTTTTTTTTTACTTTGTTTTTAATTACTGACGTGGCTGCTGATGTGGCATATGATGTGGCAATTCTGGTGGCCACGCCATCAAAATTAACCGAATTTTGGTTGGGGACCTCCCGATGAAACTAAAATTGAAGTTAAGGAATCGAAAAGATACAAATTGAAGTTAAGGAATCGAAAAGATACAAATTGAAGTTATGGTACCATTTTGTAATCAAGTGCAAAGTTTTGGTACCATTGGTGGCATTTACCCGCTTTGCCAACGATGGCTAAAGCTTTTGTTCTGGTGCAGATTCTTCTGCATTTTAGTATTTTGTTTTACAAGTTTGAAACTCAACAAACTCATTTCAACTATGATTCAACCTATCATACCCTTTCTCACCATCACTACTCGATTCATCATGGCCTTCCCATCTCTACCCGATTCACTTCTAACCACCTGCCATCGGCTCTGTTACTATCTCAGCCATGGTATTCCCTTTTTTATCTAGATCCCGATCCACCATCTCTGCTGTCCAATGATCTTCATCATGTTTGGATTCTTGAATCCATAGCTCCAGCTTCCACCCCATCTCTGTTGGTGGAGCGGCCATTTCCCTGCAGCCAAGAGCGTGTTTACGCTGTTGCTTGGACTCACAGATGTTATAGAGGAGCTACTAATGATGCTCTGCTCACTTCTATTGCTGATAGTGAATGCCATTCAAAGACAAACCCTGCTGCCTCTGTCTCTCTCAAACTTCGCTCTAGCCGAAGTAACACTCTCTGTTTCGCCAGGACTGCTAAATCGCGTCTAGCTGTTGCTAGCTCTTCTGCTGGCTTTTGTTTTGCTTGGACTGCTGCTATGTGGGTTAATACCCAGCGCTTGATGGAAGGGAAGTGCAACTTCCAACTATTCCTTCAATGTCCATGACATCATCACTTTAAGGCTGTCTTACCAGAAGAAGAGCTCCAAATCTCTATCTTTCATGGTGCTGTTGCTAGCGCCGTTGGTGCTACAAGAAGATGCTACTGTTCATCTCAATCAACTCAACTCATTAGGGTTACAAACCTTAAATTGAAATCTAGTGGTTTTGGACCATGTAATGATGTTGATCCATGTATGGACCATGCATTAGCCTATCCACTTATATTGGGCCTTATCCTTGTACTAATGTTTTAATCTAATATATCTATCTTTACTGTTGTTCAAAAAAAATGATATTAACAAAAAGAGAGAAACTGTCGATATGACAAAAAAGCATGACAAAATTTGGACAGTTTAGTTTTGAGGAACAACCGACCATAGAAAATCCATCATTGTATATAAAAGTCCTATTCGATGGGCAAGAATTTCCATTTTCTCAGTTACCAACTACTTCATAATGCCCAATTTCCCATAAAATTTCTCACCCATCATGCAATTCATTTTAGCATCTCTATGATTTAGCAATCACTCATTAATCATCAATCTAGACTCCAAATGCATGCAAAAACGCCTATTGTTATCTAAAGAGTAAGAACTTGCATATACTTGAAAATAGAAACTGAATATGATCATTTGTAGCTAAGGATCATCCAGTTCCAGGTGGTCAAACTATAGGACCATTCACAGTTTGATAAATAACTGCTCTTATATGAATGGTTGTACTACCTTGTAGCTTTAGTTGTGAAACTGGTTGAGAGACAGGCCACTTTTGAGCAGCCTGGATGTTTGCAAGAGCTGGAGAAGGCTTTGGCTCTTCAAGGGGTTCAAGGTCATCCCACCCATCTTTTTCGCTATCATGCTCTTTATGAATTCCATTTTCAATTTCTCCCCAGCCATCAGTTGAGGTAGGAGACCTAGGAACAGGTTGATCAACCAAGTCTGTGCTTGAATTTACATGGATCGGTGCTGCACTTGGAGTATCCAGTACTAAGATTGCAACAGAAACCCAATATCAAAATCTCAACAACTAAATTGATGCATCAGCATAAAAATTAGGTAGAAGTAATGATCCATTGGATGTGGTAATTAGTAGAAGTAATGATACTCTCATTATTTTTCAGGGAAAAAAGGGAAAATATTTAAATCATTTTCCCCTCATGCATCAAAGTCACTTTGCTACAACTAAATATTCTCTAATGAACCCATTTATCTATTGCCATACTGCTACATTATCAAACATCAGCCCGTTGCGAAATTAATATTATTGAATGAAAGCCCCCTATGACAAGCAATCATTATCCAGGATTAGTTACTTGAGTATTTACAAAATCGAATGTCATAAATAATTCCATCTCCAAGTATTGATACCTTTACAATAGAAGCTTTTCCTCCATTTGGACACACATGAAAAGTATCAAATAATTAATCAAGATGCATACCTAAACTAGTGTTGGAGGCTGTAGATGTCAAGGTGTGCCGGAATTTACAGGAGTAAGTGAGGCTGGTTCAGATGGTTTACCCTTGAGAGTCAAGGAGCTCATGGCCTATCTAAAACATAAATGGCTTTTGTTAGGCAAAAAGAATAGAAAGAATGACAAAATTGTTAGAATATTGAGTTTTCCTTGTACAAGTAAGTTGAAAATCTGAACATTGTGATGTATTTTGTTGAAATTTTTGTATGTAAACTTTAGTAGTTGAAAAGGAAAGATCACCCTTAAAATTAGGAATATGTTTTACTGAAAATATCAGTTTTAGGTGAAGTTGGTATTGAAGTATGGTGCTCCAT
>CATIWK010170790.1:0-11224 GCA_949634005.1 Mallotus japonicus
TAATTATTTTTATATATTAAAAATTAACATTATAATTTTTTATATTAAAAATTAATATTATAATGATATATTATAAAATATTTATTTTTAAAAATATTTTTATAATTTTTTTAAAAAATTATAAAAAATATTTACTTTTAATAAATATTTTTTATTCAAACATTTAATGCATATTTTTAGTAATTTGTATGTTTTATTTATAAATTTTAAAAAATAAATGTTAATATTTCAAAGTTTAACCAATTTATAATTGAATTGACTTGATTCCGCATTCCTTAAGATGAAGAGGGGAATGGTGATTCCCATTGATGGGGGAATCACATTCTCATTCTCATGTTAATTATAACCAATCAAATACCAGGAATCGGAATCATCCATTCCGATTCCGATTTCCACCCTTATTTTTTCTAAACAAACGCCCCCTTAGTTCTTTTGTTTTTGCCTTCAATTTAAAGAGAACAATCATCGATTTCTTTTTTATTTTTGTTTGTGTAAAAGGAATTTTTTCTATTTTAAAGGCATAATAAAAAGCATGGGTGGATTTTTTAAAATTATATTCAATGTTTATGTAAATTTCAAAATTTATCTTTATGTTATTATAGCTTAATTATGGTTTCCATATTTTTTAATTTTTTACATTAATTTAAAGAAATAGATTTTTGTTCTATGCTAAAAATATTTGAAAATAATAATATTAATTAAAATTTTTAAGGAAAAAATTAAATTAATATTAATCAAAACTAAGAATTAAAAATTATATTATTTAAAATAAATCGTGCATCCTTACAGGCATGTGGCTATTTGTTTTTTTTTATAAAACGACCAAATAAAGTTATATTATACGGTAAAAATAATAGATATAATTAAAAATATTAAAATATAATTTTTTAAAAAATATAGATATTATATAAAACTTTAAAAATAGGTATTCAAATGTACCTTTTTTAAAAATATGAGTATTAAAAAGATAAAGGCCATTTTGCCATTCTCAATGACAAAATGGCTTCTACCTATCATAAATTGGAAATTTTTTTCAAACAACCATTTTTTAGAATATTATAAAAATAACCATAAATCAGTAAAATGTTTATTTTTTTACTCTAAAATGAAAAAAAAAAAAAATTCCTCCAGTGAGAGAAGTCAAGTGGTAACTCCTCTCCAAGGGCATCATGAGGTGCAGGCTTCGATTCATTCTGTAGTCAATTTAAAAGGAGAGGACTGCCCCCTGTTGTGCAGTCCATCGATGATAAACTCATATTACCTCTCAATTTACAAAAAAAAAAAATGAAAAAAAGGCCTACTTATCTACAATCTGTTTTCTATAATTTTAGTTTTTTTTGTTTTGAACAACCTCCCATCCACTAGACTACAAAAGGAGGACATTTCTGTAATTTTAGTTACAAATGTATATTAGTATGTTGGTATATGTGTCACGAACTGAACCCCAAGGGCACGTGACCGGCACTAGGGAATGGGAAAGCGTGAGGTTTTCGAAACCCGTAGTAAGCCTTAAGGAATTTATTACAGAAATAAAACTAAATTTAAAATTCTAAGGAAAATCCGGCAGAGTTTCCCCTATACCGGGACAAAACCAAAACCTTTACAAATGCAAATACACTCCTAATAATATTTATAATCACAACCACAATCACCAACACCAACATCTCAATCCCAATACAAAACATTCAATATCCACTGCGGTGTCTAGATTAACTAAATCTATTACATATATAACAACACTAAGTCAACCTACATAATACAGTCGGTGAAGAATGAGTCCAGCGTAGAGAAGACAAACTAACTGTAGACTCCCAAGCTCCTGAAAAAATAATTAACGGGAATCAGACCTCACTGAGTAAGCTAATATAAAGAAATGTATATTAGTTTGAAAACTTTCTTTTATTAAAACATTTATCACAAATATTTATTATGAAATTGTATTTAAAGAAAATCATTAATTTATCAAATACTATATATATATCCAAATATATAAATCTTCTAAAATATGGATATATATAAATACACCAAATATTCATTTGGTAACTTTATATTAAATACATAACTCCCAAATACCACGGGTGAAGAATAATAATAATAAAAAAAATTCGGGTTATTATGAAACGCCGTACTGAAGTCAAGTCTCATGCCTAAAGGCTTATGCAATTATTGCCAAAAGACTGAAGTAAAGGTAGCTCCTCTGTCAGATAGTATACTTTCTGGTACCCCATGGAGGCAAACAATTCAATTATTGTATAATCTTGCTAACCTGTCAGTAGTGTATGTCTTCTTAATTGGAAAAAAGTGAGCTGACTTGATTAGTCTATCAATTATCACCTAAATAGTATCATAACCTCTAGTTGTACGAGGCAATCAAGTCACGAAATCCATGCAATCATATCCCACTTCCATTATGCAATGGGCAACTGTTGCAACAATCCCGAGGGCCTCTGATGTTCCAATTTCACTTATTGACAAGTGAGACACCTAGATACAAACTCCGCAATGTCTCTTTTTATCCCATTCCACCAATATGTATTTTTCAACTTATGATAGATCTTGGTAGAACCTGGATAAACATTATAAGCAGAAAAATGAGCTTCCTCCATGATCTCCTTTCTCAGCTCATCCACATTTGGCACACACACCCCGGTGCCCAAACGCAATACACCCTCATTTTCAATTACAAAATCTTTGGATTGACCCTGCTGGACCTCTGACATTATCTTCCATAATTATGGGTCCCTTCTCTGAGCTACATTAACTCTATCCAAGTACATTGATCATACTCTGAATTGAGCCAATAAACATTTCTTGGTTACCTTCCACTACAACCCCTGATTAATCAGTTCATGCAATTCTTTAATAATTTCCCTCTTCTCCGAGCTAATATGAGCAAGGCTTCTTGCTGACTTCATGTTCAGAGCGTCAGCCACTACATTGGCTTTGCCCGTATGATACAGAATAGAGTAATCATAGTCTTTAAGGAGTTCCATTCATCTTCTCTGCCTCAAGTTCAAATCTCTTTGCTGGAAAATATACTTCAAACTTTTATAATCAGTGTATATTTCACAAGTTACATCATACAAATAATGTCTCCAAATCTTCAATGCAAACACTACTACTGCTATTTCTAGATCATGAGTGGGATAATTATGCTTGTGCTTCTTTAACTGACGTGAAGCATAAGCAACTACTCTTCCAGTCTGCATTAATACACACCCCAGTCCTACTTGAGAAGCATTACAATACACTATATATCCTTCATTTCCCTAAGGTAAAGTCAATACTGAAGCTGAAGTCAACCTATCCTTGAGCAATTAGAAGTGCTCCTCACATTTATCCTTCCATACAAGCTTAGCATTTTGCTAGATTAACCTTGTTAAAGGTGCGGCTATCTTGGAGAAATCCTTTACAAATCTCCTATAATAGCCAGTCAAACCCAGAAAACTCTTTATCTTAGTAACTGTTATGGGTCTCGGCCATTCTGTAATAGCTTCAATCTTCTTGGGATCCACTGTATGCCATCTTTGGATGCAACGTGGCCTAAGAATGCCACTTGATCTAACCAAAACTCGTATTTCGATAATTTGGCATACAGTTGGTGCTCTCTCAAAGTTTGGAGAACCATTCTCAAATGCATAGCATATTCCTGCTCACTTCTTGAATACACCAAGATATCATCAATAAACATTATCACAAATGGGTCCAAGAATGGCCTAAACACCCGATTCATCAAGTCCATAAAAGTTGCTGGGGCATTACTTAACCCAAAGGACATCACCAAGAATTTATAATGGCCATATATTGTCCGAAACACAGTCTTGGGTATATTTCCACTTATGATTCTAACCTTATGATACCTTGACCTCAAGTCAATCTTGGACAAACACTGAGGCTCCTTGAAGTTAATCAAATAAGTCATCGATTCTCAGGAGAGGATACTTGTTCTTGATGGTGACTTTGTTCAACTGTCTATAGTCTACACAAAGTCAAAAACTACCATATTTCTTCTTTACAAATAACATTAGCGAGCCCCAATGAGACATACTAGGTCTAATGAAACTCTTATAAGACAACTCTTGCAACTGTTCTCAAAGCTCCTTCAACTCTGCAAGTGTCATCCTATAAGGTGGCATAGAGATAGAATCTATATTGGGTACAACATCGATATAATTTTCTATCTCTCTTTCTGGTGGTAAATCTTGGTAGCTCTTCAGGAAAACATCCAGAAATTCTTGCACACAACTAGCATATTCTCAACTGTCCTCTTATCTACCTTTGTATTTCTGACCACAGCCAAATAGCTTTGATACCCCATTCTAAGTATCTTTCTGGCTGTGATAACAGAAATAAGATTCTGAGGCATTGAACTCTTGTCACCTCCAAATCAAAATTTCACATCATTTGGAATTCTAAAAGTCACCTCTTTCTCTCGACAGTCCAACGTAGCATAGTGTCGAGCTAACCAATCCATTCCCAAAATCACATTAAAATTCATTACATCTAATAGGACTAAATCCACAAAACAACTCTCTAAACTCTGGTCCTCGGCTTGGATGCCTATATACGCTGGGCCCAATCCTATAACATACAGTTATACCACTCTCCTTTCATCCTGCATCACGTCTACAACATGGCATAAGTTCAAAGAGCGATTTTTGAGATATTTATGTCTGAAAAACTAGCAGGTGTACTCCTCTACTGATTGATCACCTTTAGCTATGTACAACAACTGTCATCTATAATTGTCCTTCATTGAAGGTGGACAGAAATATCTCAAAAATCGCTCCTTGAACTCCAATCATGTCATGGTAGTCATATATGGTTGGATTGACTACATAAACCAGTCCTGAGTTGCTGCTTAAACTGATAGCTCCACAATCATCATCCTCTAATAGTTTATGTATCCTGTCTTGGTCCTAGCCTTAATAGTATTTATAAAATTCAAAGCATCTCTAGTACTATTAAATGGAACTCTCTTAATCTTGGAGTATAGTAAAGCTGCATCTATATCAGAAATTCCCTGATTCCTCTATAGTAACATCTGTTGTACTAGGGGAATAGCTTGATTAAATGCCGCTAGTCTTGATTAATCCTTGCTACACTAGCTACACAAGCTGCAGGATCTATATCTGGAGCAGTAACTTCTACTGGCGACTGTTGTCCTTGCCATTACTGCTCTAAGTCTACCACTTCTTCTAGCTAGTGGGGCAGGGGAGGAGCTTCATCTTGAAATGACTGCTCATCATCATTATATGCTGCCTTTACAGCAGGAGCAGTTCGCATTTGCCTCATTTTGAAAAGATACAGAAACCAACAAGGTTCAAGACATAACAAGGATACTAACATATGCACGAAATTTTGGAAGCAATGATGACAATAAGTGACAATTATCAACCTAATCACCGCAGTAGTTTCAAGAAAAGACAAACATCAACGACTAAAAGAATAAGAAATAAACCATTGCTTTGTTACCAACTTTGTCACGACCCGAACCCCAAGGGCACGTGACCAGCACTAGGGAATGGGAAAGTGTGAAGCTTTTGAAACCCGTAGTAAGCCTTAAGGAATTTATTACAGAAATAAAACTAACTTTAAAATTCTAAGAAAAATCCGGTAGAGTTTCCCCTATACCGGGACAAAACTAAAACCTGTACAAATGCAAATACACTCCCAATAATATTTATAACCACAACCACAACCACCAACATCTCAATCCTAGTACAAAACAATCATAACAACAACAAAAACATCCAATATCCACTGCGGTGTATAGATTAACTAAATCTATTACATATATAACAACACTAAGTCAACCTACATAATACAACCAGTGAAGAATGAGTCTAGCATAGAGAAGACGAACTAACTGTAGACTCTCAAGCTCTTAGAAAAATAGTTGAGGGGAGTCAGACCTCATTGAGTAAGCTAATATAAAGAAATGTATATTAATTTGAAAACTTTCTTTTATTAAAATATTTATCACAAATTTTTATTATGAAATTGTATTTAAAGAAAATCATTAATTTATCAAATACTATATATATATATATATATATATATATATATATCCAAATATATAAATCTTTTAAAATATGGATATGTATAAATACACCAAATATTCATTTGGTAACTTTATTAAATACATAACTCTCAAATACCAATTACTTAAACAAATATATAATAAAAAGATAAAATAATAAAATGACGTTAATAGATAATTTAAGTGGAAATTAGTGGTAGAACCCTAACCACAAATCTAAAAGCCATTCGGCTCTTTTATTTATCCAACGATTGCCGGTTCCCGAGAGCTAAGCTTTCACCGAGCTACCAGCCACAGTTAGTATGTTATTCCAATATTTAGTGGCGGTTCCCGAGATCTAAGCATCAACCGAACCACCGGTCCCAGTAAATGTTCAATCAAAATATGCCCAAGAGCTATGCATCAACCGAGCCTTTCAATACCATACGCTCGAGAACTATACATCAACCGAACTTCACACTTAAATTTCTCAATAAGGGCCCGACTCAAGAATCATTACATGTGTGTACACGATCCTGATGACACCCATCAGATAGACTGTTCTACTAGTCTTTTCCAAAAATTCTTTATATATATATTGCACGATAAATTCCAAAAATACTATAACTGGAAAATAAAAAATATTTTTTTATCCTTCACCCTATCATCAACATTAATAATCATAATAAAATAATGATGACAAAATAGCATTGAATATAATCAACATATTAAAATATCAAAATCAACATTATCAATATTCAATTATTGGAAATATTAATTCTTTAATTGAATCCTCTTCTTAAATATAATAAATTAATAGTATGAATATTTATATATTAAAATATAAATTCTTTAACTAAATTTCCTTTTTAAATATATTCAACCAATTTATACTTTTATGTATAAATCTAACACACATTTCAAATATTAACTTACAAATGGAGTGAGCAGGTTGACGTGTCCTCTCCGCCTATTTCTCGATATTTCTGCTCTGGTATACTATATAACAATATATATATAATGAATAATTAACAAATAAATTCCTAATATCTCCCTAAAATTCTAGAAAAATTACTAAAATTGTGGAATCATTGAAATTGACCTACGAACGCCCTAAAACATCCGTTTGAGGCTAAAAGAAATATTTTCAACAAATTAAACTAATTTAACGGAAATAAAATAATTTTCGCCGAAATCAATCCAAAATTTTTATCTCATTATCCGTAAGGAATTAAGCTTCACTCCAATTACGGAAATTAATCACCATAATTTATTCTATTTATAAAAATAATTTCACAATTTTCTGGATTGGTCCCGATTTCACTGTGTCTACGGGTGGGACCCGCCAGATTTCTCACAGGAATCGTGTCACCCAACCAAAGCGAACATACCAATACGTTCACCACAATTTATAGAACACACTTATAGCCTCAAACACACCAAAACAAGCATAGAATTAAAGGATCGGAAATTTAAATAAAATTTACTGAAAATTTTGTTAAAAATTCAAACGCTGAAGTCGGACGCGAGGTTGGTATCTATGGACTCTTGAGCTGATGAGGAACAAGCAGCCAGTGACAGTTTTGGTTGAAAGGAGACGAAGAAAATGTTATAACAAAAATAAAATGGACAAAATATTCAAGGGCAAATCTAGAAATTTCTGCTTCAACGAAAGCCACCAACGCTTAGAGAATGTTGAGAAGTGTCTACGGTTAAAATTTTGTGTCGACCGGAGGTCATTTGAGTGATTAACGGAGAAAAAGAAAAATACAGGGACTAAAACAGTCAGTTTGCAAAAAAACCGCTCTCTTCCTCTATTGTGCAGCGCCAACTTCTTCCATATATACACACTCTCACTGTTCACTCATTTTACTTTTTGACTTTTCTTATACATATATATATAATTTTAATAACAATAATAATAATAACAAGAATAATAATAATAATAATAATAACAACGAAAAAAATTCGGGTTATTACAATATGTAACTTTACATCAGCATTTCTGGCCTTGAACTAATAAAATATTTTTGCATATGTGATTTTTGTACAAATAGAAAACTGCTAGAGTACTATTAATGAAGAGCTAAAATAGTTTCAAGTGCTTTCCAAAAGGACATTAGAAAAATAAAAATTCCAAGCGGTTAAGGAGCTAAAAAAAAAAGGAAAAGCGGAGAATCATATACCCTAAAAAATAGTCCTTTTTATGACACAAAATATTTGAATCTATAAAAATGAAATTAGAATGGTCACACTAATTTTTATTTAATTACAACCATTAATTTTTTGTGTGTATCAATATTCATAATATATATGAATGACTATAAATAAATAGAAATTAATCTAATGATTTTTAAGTTGTATTTGTATAGATGCAAACATATGTACCGTAGAAAGACCTAAAATAATGATAGATAAAAAAAGAAAGGACACAACAATGTTTTAAGCCTTAAAAATTATATCGTTTTTACAATTTAATCATATAAGATTTTTTTAAGAATTCTATAAAATTTTTAAAAAATTTTCATTAACCTTATCTATTAGTAAAAATAATTTTCTAGTAGTCAACCTTTAAAATTATATTCTTTATATGTTTCAGTGCTAAAACTGTAAAAATATTTTATATTTGATTTTTTTAATTAAGAATATCTTTATTTTTTATTTATGGTTTATTTTATTATTTAATTCTCACAATAACTACATAATTCACTAAAAATATAAAAATTAAAAATTAAAATAATATTTTTCAAAATCATTAGTTGTTTTTTTTTTTTTTGGTCATGGAGGTGAGGGGATTAACCCCTACAACCTCTAAATGGAGCCGACCCCGTGGCTGGATCAAACCAACAACCCTAGGCAGGTAGCTCAACATTTAAATATCTTAGGGACACTGTCCCTAAGGATTTTGTGAAGAGAGGTTGGGGGGGAGGGGGGATTGAACCCCCAACCTCTCCCTCACACCCCTAAGCCTTTGGCCACCAGGCCAAAGGCTCAAGGGCTAAATCATTAGTTGTATTAATATGACAAATATATAAAATTAATTAGTATATTTTAATTATTTTTAAATATATTTTAATTAATATATTATAAATGAATAAATATTGTTTATATCTGGAATGAATAAATATTCATTGCAATAAACAGAGTGAGTGAATCTTCTAGGATATCAAAACTAAATTGGAAAAAATCCCTCAGAAAAGATAAGTTAGGAAAAATAAACTAAAAATTAAATGAAAATTATATGTTATATATGTGGTCAATGAGAAATTTTGTATGTAAAAAAAATCATATTTTGAAAGACGAGACAATTTTATCTTAAATTAATTATCTTTCATAGTAACAAATAAAATAATTAATTAGAGAAACATGGTCACTTTTTTTATTGTTCAAATAATTGTTATAAAATATTCAAATTTCAAGAAATATTTATTTAAAACATTTTATCTAATTTGTTGTTAAAAAAAAACATTTTATCTAATTTATGTCTAATCGAGTTTATTAATTATTTCAAATCTAACACAAATTATAATATGATCAAACTAATAGAGTTTATTCAAATATAAAAAATATTTATTCATTTATAATATTTAAGTAAAATTATGTGTTTAGAAATAATTCAAAGTACTTAATTAGTTTTATTTGTCATTGTTAATACAACTGATAATTTAAGAAAAATATTATTTTTAATTTTTTGAAATATTTTAATGAATTACATATTATTATGAATATTAAATAACAAAATATGTCATAAATAAAAATTATTTATCTGAAGTATTGAATATAAAATATTTTTGTAGTTTTAGGACTAAAAAATAATTAAAAAGTTTAATTTTAAAGGTTGACAAACGAAGATTGCATCGACTAATGTATATGACTAATAGAAAGTGTTTTTAGAATTTATAAAATTTAATTGTAAAAAAATTGTAGTATTCAATTTTAAAAATGATGTAATTTTTAGGACTAAAAATGTTAGTAAGTAGGCTATAAGGTATGCACTTTATTCCCTGATTTGTTTTTGTTTAAATCATGATATCTAGATTCCATTAAATTTTATCCAATTTATTTTGACTGAATAAGATCATAATACAATTACTTTAAGGCCACTACATATATTATACTTTCACACTTCTAATTCCAGTTCTCAACTATTTTATTCAATAAAATTCACATGCATCATGCAATAAACTAAGTACATGAACAACTTGGTTTCTCTAGCCAAAGCTTTTGCAATTTCAGTAGAGTACAGGCTCGCCCTAAGCATCCTCTATTTATTGCTTTTGGAGGCTACTGGGCTGCTCTTCGCTGGGTGGCATCGCACAATGAAAAGAATGAATTAGAGAACAAAAATCATAGTGATTTTGGTTGATTTTTTTATTGGTGGGAATAGTTCAGGAGCTAACATTGCTCATAACATGGTCATAAGAGTTGGCACTGGAGACTTGAAAAGCGATGTTAGGCTTTTCGGAATCTCACACATCCTTACTTCTAGGGATCAAAGGCAATAGGATCACAATTAAATATTGATCGAGAACAACATTTGCCATATAGAGTGTGGACATTTGTGTATCCATCAACACATAGTGGCATTGACAATCCAATAATGAATCTTGTAACAATAATGAATCCAATAATTGTAAGTTTCTCATACAATTTCATAATTAATAATAATGTCTATCAAAATGGAAATAATCACTGAAATGCTGCAATTTAAACAATATATATATACTTAGAAATTGATTGATTTTTTTAACCTTTGAGGTAATTAAATGATGCGAAAGCATTTAGCTTTAGAGGTGTCTATACAAGTGGTGATAGTGGTGATTAGAGGAATAGTAATGTGGTGGGAAAGAGCAGCCCGACTCTAGACATAGTCCACTAAAGTTTAGAGAAATTTACATAAATATATCATTTTTTTTGCTTCAGTTTTCAGCAAAATACTCATTTTTTGTCATTAATTACATGAGTACCCATTTTATTTTCAACAGTACCCATTTTTCTAATTTTTTTTCGTTTTTACCCCCATTCATATTCTACTTGTTCCTTCATTATTTTTTTTATTCTCTCTCCCCTTTTTTCTTTTTATTTTATCCTTATTTTTATTCATTTTTTTCTCTACTATCCTTATTTTTTAAATTTTTTATTTTTATTTTTTCGCCCTTTCCTTTTTTTATCCTTATTTTTTATTTTCCTTTTTCTCTGTTA
>CATIWK010170860.1:0-16337 GCA_949634005.1 Mallotus japonicus
GAAACACACAAACAACAAATAAAAACACTTAGAAGTAAAAATAACAAATACATAATCAATTAAACACACAAACATAACAAAAATTATATGAAAATAACACTAAACTATACTAAATAGCTATGCATATTTGCATTATATCAAGCTTGCAATGGAGGAGGAGGTTGATCATGTTTACGAAAGACTACAAGCTCTCAAGGCAAATAGGGAGTTTTTGAAGCACTGCATCACTTCCTCGCGGAAAGGAGATAAAGGGATAGAGCTTCCGCAAAAGATTTTACTTCATCTTTGTGATCTAAGAATTGTTGAACTTCGAGCACGGAACATGGAATTTTGTGTTGAGAGAGAGAGAGAGAGAGAGAGAGAAGGAAGAAGAAAAAGAGTGTTGAGAGAGAAAGAGCGAGAGAGAGCAGGAAGAAGAAAAAGCATGTTTTTATGGCTGGGTTATTTTTAAAAAGAATTTATTTGTAAAAATATTTTTGAAAGATTTTGCGGTCAACGACTTTTTTGATAATTTTTTTGGTTTTTAGTACATTTATGTAAAGATCCCATATATATATATATGTATATATAATTGGATCTTAAATAGATAAGTTTTCCTCCATATATTAACTGGTTCAGAAAAACTATATAATAGTCCAGCTAGTGGCTTGATTCCTCTATTAGCTTTTAAATATACACTTGATTCCTGTAATTATATAGCTGTAAGATATGGAATTTTTTATTCTATCGATCAAAGGAAGAAGTAGAAGAACGATGAGAAAGAAGAACAACGATACCATGAGGAAAAATGGCAGTTTTAAGGATTTGATTTTGTGTTTTAAAGTAATCACGTGAGCATATCACCTAAATACGTGCATCCTTTCTTACATTAAAATTAATGTTTATTAATCAAAAATAGATAAATTGAAATAGTAAAATCAAATTGAAATTAAAAATAAAATTTAGTAACCATCTATATAGAATTGACCTTAACAGAAAGATTACAATTAGGGGGCGTTTGGTTTAGCTGATTGAGGTAGCTGATAAAAGTTTTTTCTCAATCAGCTACAGTTTAGATGTTTGGTAAACCTTCAAAATCAATAGCTAATAGCTAATTATATTCAAAACAGTTGCTATTTTGAAGGCAAATTCTGTGGTGTCATGATGACATGGTGTCATCAAATATAATATTAAAGAATATATTTAGAACTGTTGATCAAAATACCTGCAACCTAAAGTATATGTTTTGTAATTTATGTGTTAAGGAAAAAGTAGGTTCCTTCTGTCGAAAAATAAAATTAAACTCTCACACAGGTTGGGCCTTCTTCTTCATCATATTTCGCCATAATGCCACCCTCATCTCTGCTTCCGCCCCTTGCTTTTCGCCATACCATTTCTTCTTCATCATGATTTCGCCCTCATCATCACTTCCTTTCCCTAATGCCATGCTGTTACCTATCACTCCCTTCTCTCTCTTGCCATACCATAGCCACCCAACTTGCAAATTATCTTGAAAAAGGCGATGTTTTTATCTGAAGAATTTGAGGTAGAGAAAATCTACTCTCCAATTTTCTTTCAGTTTCTAGGCATCCAATCATTCTTGAAGGCCTCAATTTCTTTAATTTTCCATCTGGCCAGTACTCTCATTTTTGTATCTTAAAAGGCTAGCTCTTCTCTCTTATGTTCCAAATCACCAGCTTAAAACCCTTTGATTTAAAAAAAAAAGGACCTTAGATGGGGTTTCTCTGGTACAAGGTTTCATCCAAAGCATGTTACTTTACCGGAGCTTACTACTGATGAGCCTTCAGAGAATTCCAAGGAAAGTCCAATAATTGGCTCCAAGAATGAATCCTCTAAGAGAAAGCTTGAGGTAATTATTAAAAGTTAACCATTAAGTTATGTTGAATTATCAAATTATCAAATGATTATATATTATTGGAGTATAAATAAGTCAAGCATCGCTTGAGTTACAATAATAAATGGAACCGCAATTTTCCCAGGAAAATATATGTAGAGTTTTTAGATTCAGAATCTTTTTTTTTATTTTTAATTGATTGACAATCATATAATTTCTATGGCAACTGAACTGGATATTTTTGGTTGACTTTGCCTTTGTTGTCATTATTTTGATTTTATTCTGGTAACTTACAAGATCTTTGTACTTAGATAAAAATAGTTATGGGAACTTTTTTTTTTTTGACTCGGCCTTTCTCATTTGTATGTATTAATCTTGTTTATTTTCCCAATTTGTTGTTTATTGCCTTAAACAATCCTGTTTGTAAGAGAAAAGCGATGTTCCATACCTGTCGATGATTGATCTTACTGCTAGTTACTCTATTGATGTAAAACGATATACAATATTTTGCCATAGATCCTAGATTTTAGGTAATTGCATTTTGTAAAGTTTGTTAGTTTCTAAATGGAGCTTGACACATTTCATAAAATGCATTGTTTGATCAGTGAATGTCCTTAGCATCTGCTAAATTTAGGTTTTTATGAACGGATTGCTTGAGGGAAGTTTTTTTACTAAAGTTACTAACGACCTGCATTTGTTTTCTTTTCTTTTTTCTTTTTAATTATTCGGTGATTCTTTTTTAAATGTTAGTTCTTGAACACTGAATTATTTTCTTTTTCCTAGTTATGCAAAGAGTGTTGTAGGTGGACTCTCTCTTTGGTTGTTGTCTTCTTTGCTTTTGCTTTATAATTTGAGGAAGTTTTCTTTCCTTTTATATGATGTGTGTTGGAACAATAATGGTAGTGTGAATGCTATCTTCAATTTTCTGTCTTGCATCAATGATAATTTGGAATTCTTTATGGCATTAGGTTGACATTATTGAGGGAGGGGATACACTCTCTGGTGCTTCAAGTTCATCCATCTTGGGTAAGTGTTTTAGCGTATCTAAATTTCAGTTCAACAATCTCATTGGTTGTTAGCTATCTTCTTTTATGCTTAGAGAGTGATTTGTTTAACTATCTTCTTGCCAGAGCATGAAGTTTCATTCACATTGAATCTCTACCCAGATGGATATTCTATTGGGAAACCTTCTGAGGTTTGTTTAGAGAACAGTGATTTTCTGTAATAAAATGAAGACAATGCATAAAACGACAGAATAAAACTCCCTTTCAATCAATTATGATTTTTTATTTTGAAATAATGTAGTTTATGTATTTTTCAGAATGGGGCTGCACATCAGGCTTTACTCTAAGATGCTTCAAAGTTTTTACTCAGAATGATTGCTGGCATTATTGTATTCTTCATGAAATGTTTGGTCTTGTCTTACCCCTTTCTTCTCTGCCATGGCCTCTGATATAGTGAACAATTCTTCTTGAAGACCTCAACAGGATATTATAGTGCACAACTGATATGCTTCTTCTATGCAATGCATCTTTTAGCTTGTTGAAGGAGAAAATTATATTTACTTTTATGTTAGGAAAA
Source organism: Mallotus japonicus (assembly GCA_949634005.1). Lineage (NCBI taxonomy): Eukaryota > Viridiplantae > Streptophyta > Magnoliopsida > Malpighiales > Euphorbiaceae > Mallotus > Mallotus japonicus. The sequence goes on from CATIWK010170860.1 coordinate 3,416, forward strand.
ATTAGCTTAATTGAGTAGTGATACCAGGGCCCATAATAAACCAAACAAGTCTTCCCTAATAAAAGCCCAAAGAACCAAGAATCCTGCCCACAAGCCATAAAGCCTATCGCTAGAAGAGCCCAAAGAAATTGCCTTCCTCTCCAAGCTTGGCCACCTGTGCATGGAGATAGTAGACAATATGTACAAACCAGTGAGGTAAGCAAAGGGAGCCATGCCAGACCAGCAACGCCTGACCCTGCAACAACCATTAATGCCTGAACAGTAACGCCGACTCTACCTTTGTACAAGCCACGCCTAGCTAAGGACAGTACCTGGAGAGGGCATGATCACGTGATAAAGTACATCACCAACTAAGCCCTAACGTAGTAAACAACGAGCATAAAAAGGTAGAGAAAACACTTGGGGAGGTAAGATACCTAATCTCCATCAACTGAGCCTCCACTCTCTCTGATAAGCTCTCCTAACTTAACCATCGAAGACGATATGCCAGGATCCCTTTGGTGTGTCCTCTCACCGGTTCTTGCTCTTTTGTAGGCTTCACTTGGGCTTCAAGACTGGATAACATTAATGGTGCGGCCAGCGTGGAAGATGACAGCGCCATCAAAGAAAGATGGAGGACAAACTAGCCAACAAACACCCTAAGCCACCCTCACCGGACCTAAACCCATCAAAACATTACTCAACACTAACCTCTCTACCCTCCTCGATGCCAACTCACCCTTAACGATCAATACAACAGCATTACCTCCACCAAGCTCCTCACATCCTACCCCTTCAACCCAGGGATCTAAACTTGTAACCCCGTCTACCACCATCTCAGTCATGACAGCACTTCAAGAACTTACCGCGGTAGTACGGGACCTTAGAGATGCTACCAGAGCCCAAAAAGAAACTCATGTCGATAAAGCAGATGACGAAACCCAGAAAAGCCTCCTAGGGGATGGTGAAGATGCAACGAACCGAGTAAAAAAGGACACCCCTGGAGCTCGTAAAGGAACCAAGAATAAGGCAAAAGAGAAAATGCCAGCAGAAGAGGAAGAATCCACTGGTTCACAAGGCAAGTTGGGGAATACATAGATCCAGCATAATTGATGTAAACAGTTCAGCGAATCATCAAAGGGATAAAACCAGAAGGTGAGGGTAAAGGTTTCAATCTCCGAGATACGTCCCCTCTTTTCTGATGAAATCTTGAACGACCCTTTCCCGAATAAGTTCAAGATGCCTCCTTTAAGCTCATATGACGGATCGATGAACCTCGTTAGTCACGTGAACACTTACATGATGACCATTCACCTGTAATCCATCAGAGATTCTGTTCTTTGTAAGGTCTTCCCTACAACGCTGAAAGGAGTAGCACAGGAATGATATCAAGGGTTAGAGAGTGCTTCCATTTCTAGCTTTGCTCAGTTATCCCAGATGTTCACCGCCCATTTTGTGACTTGCATACCTATTCGGAAGATTTCAGCAGATTTACAGAAGGTGTTCCAGAAAGAAGTCGAATCGCTGAGGGACTTCATTGAAAGATTTAATAAAGAAGCTGTACAGGTTGATGACCTGGATATCCTTATAGCTATCAAAGCCTTGGCGGCAGGAACTACCTGCAAACCACTTTACAACTCCTTAACGTTGTTGCCTCCAACAACTTTTCTTGAATTAATGGCCAGAGCTTCTCAGCATATCAGGCTGGAGGAAGCAACTATAGCTGACGGGAATAGACCGAATCAAAGGAAACCCACCGTCTCCATCTACGAGGGAGCCTATGGAAAAGATGGGGAACCAAGGGAGCAAGAGAGGAAGGAGCCTGACTATAGGCAAATAAGGGGAAGAGCAGAAGACAGGAGAATGGAAAGAAACAACAGACACCACCCCTTTCGCATGGATCCATATCCTCAATGCAACTATACTCCTCTTAATACCTCCAGGAGGGGAATACTGATGTGGATCAAGCAAACCAGGGAGCAAGTGAACTGGCCAAGGAGAACTGACTCGTATTCCCCTAAGAATCTTGATAAGTACTGCGAATTCCATAGAGGAAGGACCCACGATACGGAAGAATGCCTCCAGCTAAAAGATGAAATCCAAAGGCTTATCAGGACAGGCCACCTCCAGAGATTTATCAGGGAATACAGGAGAGACGAACGTTTTCCCACCGGAAGGGCTGGCGATGAGAAAAGGAGAGAAAAGGATAATAGAAAACCTAGGGAAGAGCCCAAAGCAATCATAAACATGACCCTGGGAGGCTTACCCCAAGAAGGAGTTCCATACAAGAAAAGAAAAAGAGCCCGAGGTGTTTACTCAGCAATCATTGGCCAGCAAGAATAGCAGGTCACCTTCTCGGCAAAAGATGGCGTATGGCTAGATGGGCCGCATGAGGATGCTCTAATGATTGATGGGCAGATAGGCAACACTTTGTTGAGGAGAGTCCTTGTGGATGATGGAAGCACTGTGAATTTGATGACTTTTAGTGTATTTAAAGCCCTGGGTAAATCTGTTATTGATTTGAGAAGAGTATCCAACCCCTTGGTAGGACTAGGGGGAACCTCTGTTCCTGTCCAAGGTTCCGCCGTGTTTGTGTTGCAGTTGGGAGGCGACAGGCATTTTGAGGAATTCCCTATGGTCTTCATAGTGGTAGATATTCCATTCGCATACAATGCTATATTGAGGAGACCTTTCCTCAATGATACGTGTGCTAGCACTTACATCAGGTACCTTGTGATGAAAATCCCCACAAAACACTGAGAACTGTGCATCAGAGGAAACCAAAGAGCATCCAGAGAAGCTTGTATGGTTGCCTTGCAAGCCACCACGGAGCCTCTACCTGTGGAAACCCTAGAATCGGAGAGAACGGAAGAGAATCGGCCAGGACCAGCAGGAGAAGTAACAGATTGGCCCATATTAGAAGATAGAAGGGTGAAAATGGGAGCCGAAATGGATGAATCAGTACGCCAAGATATCATGTGGGTATCGAAATAGAAAGAGGACTCCTTCGCATGGTCTCCCAATGATATCCAGGGGATCAGCCCTGAGGTAATGACACATGAGCTGAATGTGGACCCATCAATAAAACCCGTTAAGCAGAAAAAGAGAAGGCATGCGCCTGGAAGATATAGAGCCATATGGGAAGAGGTAGACAAGCTCCAAAATGCAGGTTTTATCAAGGAAGTATACTATCCTGAATGGTTGTCTAATATGGTTTTGGTGAAAAAAGCTAAAGGCAAGTGGAGGATGTGTGTTGAGTTTACAGATCTTAACAGGGTTTGCCCGAAAGACAGCTACCCATTGCCAAATATCGACCAACTGGTAGACTCCACAGTTGGCTACGAACTGTATAGTTTTATGGATGCCTACACTGGATACCACCAAATCTGGATGAGTAAAGTAGACAAAGAAAAGACATCCTTTGAGACGGACAGGTGGATTTTCTGCTATAGAGCCATGCCTTTTGGCTCGAAGAATGCAGGGGCCACGTACTAAAGGTTAGTTAATCACATGTTCAAGGATCAGATTGGAAAAATAGTAGAAGTATATGTGGATGACATGATAGTCAAAAGTAAGGAAGTTGAGAACCATGCTAGAGATCTGAAAGAAGCCTTCGACATACTGGATGAGTTTGGTATGAAGCTAAATCCGGATAAGTGCGTTTTTGGGGTAACGGTAGGAAAATTCCTCTGTTTCATGATCTCACAGAGAGGCATTGAGGTAAACCCCAAGAAAATCAAAGCAGTACTGGAGATGAAGTCCCCTCAGACCATCCGAGAAGTGCAGAGATTGAATGGAAGAATCACAGCCCTGGGTCGTTTCATATCTTGTTTGGCCAAAAGATGCCTCCCGTTTTACAAAACACTGAAATGCCTCAAAAACTTTAAGTGGATGGAGGAATGCCAGAGGGCATTTGAAGAATTAAAATCTTTTCTGGGATCACCACCTCTCTTCAGCAGACCCAAGCTGGGAGAGTCACTGTACTTGTACTTGGCCACCTTAGAGCAGTAGCATTGGTATTATTAAGGGAGGAAAAAGAAGAACAATTCCTAATCTACTATGTCAGTAAAGCCTTGAAAGGAGCAGAAACGAGATACTCGAAGATGGAAAAGACTGTGTTTGCCCTGGTAATCTTCGCCAAATGACTTCGGCAGTACTTTGAGGCACACCAAATCATCATTCGAACAGATTTGCCCTTACGCAGGGTACTCCAGAAGGCAGAAACATCTGGAAAAATAGTGGAATGGGCAACCAAAATAGGGGGATACGGAGTCATGTATGAACCCAGGAAAACCATGAAAGCACAAGTGCTGGCAGATTTTATGATAGAAATGGGGAAAATTGAGAAAAGGTTGTCACTTTCAAGGAAACCCCTTGGCACTTGTTTTTGTGGATGGAGCAACAGGACAGGCAGGATTTGGGGCAGGAGTTGTGATCAAAGGGCCATGTGGGATAAAGATTGAATACACCCTGTGCATACGCTTCAAAGCCACCAACAATGTAGCGGAGTATGAAGCTATGATTGCTAGACTTAACTTGGCTAAGGAAATGAGGACAAGAGCCCTGGTGGTGCACATCGATTCCTAATTGGTGATCAACCAAATAGAAGGGTTATTCACTGTGAAAGACAAGGATATACTGAAGTACTTACAAGTGGCCAAAGGATTAGTAGAACAGCTGAAAGAGTCAGGGATTGAACTCATCCTCAAGTAAATACCGAGGGAATCCAATCAGGAAGCTGATCTGTTATCTAAAATAGCATGTGGAGATGAAACCCTACCCCGAGGCATGTTGATAGAAACGCTCTCGAAACCTACAATCCATGAAGGGCCCAAGGTGCTCACTATAGAGGACATGGGATGGATGAAGCCAATTATTGCCTGGCTCGACTTGGGGGTTCTCCCGGAAGATAAGGAAGAAGCTAGGAAAATCCAGCGAAAAGCAACCATGTCTTCGTACGAAGATGGAGTACTGTTCAGAAGATTTGCCACCCATCCTTGGCTAAGATGTGTGATAAAAGAAGAAGGGGAATATGTCATGCAAGAAATTTATGAAGGCATAGGTGGAGCCCACGAAGCTGCCAGCACACTAGCCAGGAAAATCCTCCTACAGGGATACTTCTGGCCAACCATAGAAACAGATGCTAAATAATTAGTAAGGAAATGGAACAAGTACCAATGCTATGGAAGAAATAACCACATGCCTCCAGCTCCTCAAAAACCATTGGGCATTGCTTAGCCCTTCGCACAGTGGGGAATGGACATCCTGGGTCCGTTTCCCCTAGTAAAAGGGCAGAAGAAGTTCCTCATAGTAGCGATGGATCACTTCACAAAGTGGGTTGAGGCAGAACCAGTAGCATCCATCACACAGAGGAAAATCACCAACTTCTTCTGGAGAGAGGTAATATGCAGATATGAGATCCCCAAAAGACTGATCACCGACAACGAAAAATAGTTCTATTGTAAGGAATTCAAAGAGTTTTGCAAAGGACTGCATATAGAACTTTAATTCACCTCTGTAGCACATCCACAAACCAATGGCATGACTAAAGTGATAAATCGAACCCTACTACAAGGAATCAAGAAGAGGCTGGATTAGGCAAAAGGAGAATGGGTAGAAGAACTCTACAGTGTCCTATGGTCTTACAGAACCGCCCCTAGAGACGGTTCTCGAGAAACCCCCTTCAAACTAGCATATGGAACAGAAGCCATGGTACCAGCGGAGATCGGCCTCCTAAGCTATAGGGTGGTAATGTACAATGAGGAAGAGAACCACACATCTCTCAGGGCGAATCTTGATCTTCTGGAGGAATCTAGGGAAACAGCTGAAGTCAAAATAGCAGCTTGCAAGCAAAAAATTAGTCGTTATCACAACAGGCGGATCAAAACACAAAACTTACAGTAAGGGGACCTGGTATTGATTAAAGCTGATATACGTAAAGGAAACGCTAGAGTTGGAAAGGTAGAACCAAACTGGCAAGGCCCTTACAGAGTGGAAGGCGTAGTAGGACTAGCCACTTACAAGCTCTCAAAAACCATTGGAAAGTCCATGCCCAGAACATGGAATACAGCAAACCTCAAGAAGTTCTACCAATAAAGGACAGTCAAAAGGTACAGAGAGAAATGTCTGTAATCATCAGAATGCAATTAAAAAGATTTTTAAAAAGCTCTTGCTCTCGTATATAAGCAAAGCTACCTCAATTTTGTCGCTATATTAATACAAGGCCCAAAGCCATCTTTTCTCTCCATTTACGAAGCAATTACAAATATACAAGTCCTTGGCGCTGCCAAATGCCCAAGGAATCTCCTAACATTTATACAAGTCCTTGGCGCTACAAAATGCCTAAGGAATCTCCTAAAAATCTATACAAATCCTTGGCACTATGAAACGCCCAAGGAATCGCCTAAAAATTTTATACAAGTCCTTGGCGCCGTGAAACGCCCAAGGAACTTCCTAGAAATTCACAACAAGTACTTGGCACTGCGAATCGCCTAAGGAACTTTCCAGAAAATCATTATAAATCCTTGGTGCTGCGAAATGCCCAAGGAACTCCTTAAGATTCATAGTAAGTCTTTGGCACTGCGAAATGCCCAAAGAATCTCCCAAAGACTCGCGTGAGTCCTTAGCACTACGAAACGCCTAAAAGACCTCCCTAAAATTACATGAGCCCTTGACATTGCAAAGTACCCAAGGAATCTCCTGGAATCCACATAAGTCACTACGAAACACCTAGGGAATCCTCACAAATAGGGAATCCCCTTTGTATAGGTTTTTGATACGACGAAAAACCCCTAGAGACATACCTGAGAATTTAGAGATTCATAAAATAGAAAAGCATCCACGGGAATCCCCACGAATAGCCATGATACCATAAAGCACCAACACATGACATTCCTAAGAAGAAAAGTTACAACCATACAACCATTCACACGAAAGCACCAAGGATAAACATAAATACTAGTTAAGATAATGTCAAAAGAAAAAAGCTCCCATGCAACCATGCCTTGGAAGAAAATCATCCAAACAAGATAAAGCAATTGTTCACAGATCCAACACCATTACAACGAAAAACAAAATACTAAAGATCAAAATCCCCAACCTAAGACCGGTCGAGATCAGGGTAACGGCTCTCAAGTTCTTGGGAAAATTGCGTCTTGGCTCCTTCAAGCAAAGTGAAAGATTCTTCAATAATGTTCTGGATTTGGGTTTTGAGACCATCAACAGTCTTCTGGTTGACCTCCACGGAATCATTGATGAATTACTTCAGCTTTTGGTGATCCTGGATCAAGCCTTGGTGTTTCTCCTTCTCGACCTGAAGATGTTTTTTCTCCTCCTCCAATTATTTCTCCAGGGAAAGGATTTTCTCCTAATCCTCCCTAACAGCATCAGAAAGATCTTGCGCATGCGCTCTCTAAGGCGAACGAGCTCCACAACTACCCAAACAGCCCTAGATCGCCAAGTATCCAAGTCCTTATGATAACTAATCAATTTCTCATCCACCAGCAAAGAAAGTTCCAATTGCTGCCAAAAAATAAATAAAAATAACACATGAGGTGGAAACAACATCACAGAGCAATTACAAGTTACCGCACCATAGGAGTTCACCTGAAAAGCAGCCATGCGTGCAAACCGCCCAAGGTCCAACTCACTAGAAACGGCCTTATGGAAATCCTGATCTCCAGGAAGCTGGCAAGCTTTACCTAAATCATCAGAAATGCCAGCGGAACGGATAGACATCGGACCATACTTCTGATGTTTCTTTGCCAAGAGAGCATGAAGCTCTCGTATGGTCTCAGACAAATGGCCCCAACCAGACACATCACCCGATTCATCTGGTTTCGGTGCAGAAGAGGGAACCACCTCGAGGCAAGTCCTTTTCCTTGAAGGGGATATTGGGGACTCAGAACAAGAAGGGGAATCGGAACCAACGGGGAGCTTCCCTTCATCAGACTCGATAAGGCCAACGGAAACAAAAGTAGTCTCCCCGGTGGAAGTAGAAGGAATAGGTTGGGGCAGGGGATTCGCCCCCTTCTCTCATCGCACCTTCAGTAGCTCCTTCAAACTTGTCCCTGCAAACCATCAGAGAAGTAATGATTACTCAAAAAGAAAGCAAAGTAACAATTCACAGTAATACTCTACAAAACAAACCATTTAGATGTTCAATCAAGGTAACACAGTTAAAACAATGTCCCTGCGCTTTAGCTGCAAGAGCATTAAGGACTCCCTCCTCCCCCTCCAAGAGATCAATCTTGTTGTTACCATGAAACGTGTCCTCTACCCATACCTGAGGAACGTCACCCCACCCCGAAGGATTAGTCACTACAAAAAAGCTCTTCATCCATGACTTCCTAAGTTTGGGCAAACCCTCAAAAAGCGCCCTACCAGGACGACCAGCAAGATGCCAAAATTCCTTCTTCTTGCTAAATATGAAAACGTATTGAAACACACTCACATCAGGCTCCACCCCAACCATGCAACAAGACACCAAAAAACCTATTATCAACATCCACCCATTCAGACTTAGTTGGCTAGGAGGAACTCCATATAGCCGTAAGAAAGACACAACAAATGGATCCAGGGGAAAACAAAGCCCTGATTGCAAGGAATCCTCATAAATGATAAGCTGATCGGTGCCCACCAGTGAGTTCACCCGCAAACCCCTAGGAACGGATAATTTGTAGTCTGAAGGGAACTCATACTTCTCTTTTATCTCTACAAGACCAGCCGAGGTCAAATAAGACAACACCGAAGACACCGCTGGCACGCCAGCATCTCCTCCCTCAACCGGTCGCTCTCCCTTAGATTTGATAACAGCAAAGGTATAGCGCCGAAGACGAGAAGAAACCCCAGGACCGCGAGACACCCTCGAGTCACTAGACTTACCCTCGCCGTCAGAAAAAATCATCAGTTCATTTCCTGGTGATCGTGCAATCAGCAACCCACTTCCCACATCGCTGATATCCATAGACAACGTATCTACACCGGAAACAGACATCACCAACATACAACCAAAATATCATACACCCAAAACCGCATGACGTAACACATACACTAAGACACGGCCAAGCAAACATAAAAAAGACAAATGGAAAGTAAATAAAGACTGTAAACCAACAAGAAAATGAATACCTTCAGAAGCCATGGAAGCACAGAACCCAACACACAGTGAAAACCAAAAGAAGTGAAAGAAATAGGGAAAGAATGACTGAGGAAAATGAAATGCCAAACGCCCAAGGAAGAGAATAAAAATGGAATTTATTACTCTCTTTCCCAACTGCCCAAAAATTTTGAAAAGGAGCAGCACAAAGTGAAGAGACGTGATAGCCAGTACAGGAGTGCCAGTAACTGCAAAAATAATAACCATCATGACGTCTTGAGGACAGGAAGAAAACCAACCGCCCCCTGCCAGCATATCACGCTAACATAAATGTTAGCTATTTTTTTTGGGGGGGAGGGGGGGGAACCCTGATACCAGGGCCCATAATAAACCAAACAAGTCTTCCTTAATAAAAGCCCAAAGAACTAAGAATCCTACCCACAAGCCATAAAGCCCATAGCTAGAAAAGCCCAAAGAAATTGCCTTCCTCTCCAAGCTTGGCCACCTACGCATGGAGATAACAGACAACACGTACAAACTAGTGAGGTAAGCAAAGGGAGCGACGCCCGACCAACAATGCCTGACCGTGCAATAACCATTAATGCCTGAACAGTAACGCCAACTCTACCTTTGTACAAGCCACGCCTAGCCAAGGACAATACCTGGAGAGGGCATGATCATGTGAGAAAGTACATCGCCAACTAAGCCATAACGTAGCAAACAACGGGCATAAAAAGGCAGAGAAAACACTTAGGGAGGTAAGATACCCAATCTCCATCAACTAAGCCTCCTCTCTCTCTGATAAGCTCTCCTAACTTAACCATCGGAAACGATATGCCGGATCCCTCTGGCGTGTCCTCTCACTAGTTCTTGCTCTTTTGCAGGCTTCACTTGGGCTTCAAGACTGGACAACATCAAGTAGTCGAACAAATTTTTCCCTTTGAAGTAAATGTTTTGCATGTTTATTCCCTTTTTTCTTTCGCAATTTTATTATTTATGTAGTTCCATAATTGATGGAACTAAACCTGCTCAAGGGTCCAAGCAAGATGTGGTTGAAACTTCATTTGAAATGTGATTGGTCCAACCCGCAGTGCTTTATTTATGCAAAACCACATGCGCACGGTCTCACCAAGTAGTATAAAAATATCGTTCCCACGGAGACTCGTTCAAATCACCTATTAACACAATTTTCTATTGTCTAAGGCTATCGAATATGAAATTTTGGAATGGAATTTAAACAGTAAATAAATGAATTTATAAAATAAAAAAAATTTTCAATGTAAAAGAATAACAATCAATAATCAAAACTTGCTAGGAATTGAATCACCTCACAATCACTAGGCTTCCCGAATTTTTTACTCAATTAGTTATGCATATCCTAAGTTTTTCTAAAGCATCAATCAATCTTTCTTAAGTATCAATTAATTTAAATTCACAATTATCAATCAACGTAATAAAGACCCAATTCTTATTGCAATCCAAATACCTAGATATCAAAATCATAAATTATGAAGCACAACTCAATGAGAATTTAATCAACCCAGTTTATCTCTAATTTTGAGTTAAGTTAAACTTGTGCTTATGGGTCTATTAGGATTACCATCTCTCAATGCATAATCCCAAGTGAAATCATGTTATTGATGGCCAAACAAACATAATATGCAACAACTAATGAATTATTAAATTGGAAGCCTAAATCATGTCTGGATCATCAAATCCTAACAAATAAATATTTAGCCTAACATATTATAAAAATAATCAACACAACAATAAAAACATCCCATGAAAATTATAAAAATAGAAAGGAGAGAAGAAAATAAAAATAGGATTTGGTGCTCTTTAATCCTGAACTTTTGATCTCTCTTGAGTTCTCCAAGTTTCTTTGCCCCTTTTCCAGCGGCCTCCTCCTGTCTCTCTCCCCAAAAATGTTCCTAATATGATGTATTTATAGCCCCCCTTAAAGAGTTGATGTGTTGACCTAAAAATAGGTTGATTCCACATCATCAAAATTTGGTTCAGCAGAGGGCTGCGACCACAACAAGGCTGCGATGGCAGTAGCCCCAAAACAGCCCCTCTCGCTGTGCAGATAGGTTGAATTTCATGAAACTTTAACCCTCTAATATGAATGAATTAGCTCTTCAAGTCTTCATTAAAGTTGTATAATTTTCTTTTAGCTTTCCGTAGCACTTTAAATCACCTTAATCCGAGTTCTATAGAAACAGTTATGCTCAAAATATGTGGACATACGCCATTAAATTCGGTTCGTCAGGGGGCTGCGACCACAGCAAGGCTCTTGGTCCAAAAAATCATCATCTTCGGCTGCAGTCGTAGTGCCAATTTTCTTCATCTCTCGACTGCGATCGCAGCCTTAGCTATGATGGCAGCCAAGTCTTCGCACCGAAAACGTGACTTTTTCATCCAAATTCCTTCATTAGGCTTCCAACCAACCTAAAACACATAAATTAAATTTAAAACCAAGAAAATAACAAAATAAAACCAATTAAAAAACAAGAAACTACTAATTAGCAAAATAAAATGTCTAGCTAATAATGTAAATTTTTGCACAAACAAACACCCCCACACTTAACCTTTTGCTTGTCCTCAAGCAAAATACTTAAGAACATTTATCACAACCACGAATGTAGCACATTGATAAATTTTAACTTGTCGATCCAACATAATCTTAAGTTAATACAAAACTTAAAACCCAAAACTAAATTGATAACTCAAGGTCAAGGACATAACATTACCAAGTGAAGAGCAAACTTTACTGTTGAAATCTCGAAAAAATTTATGAGTTAACACCCAAGAAAAACGAAAGCAAATGGAACGATTATATCAACTCATAGCAACTCTGAAACCTAACATGCAAAAGATAGCAAAATTTTGTTTATCAGCGAGTGCGTTTTACGCCCCATCTCGCAAAATTTTTTATTCTCTCTAATTAATTTTTCCACTCTTAGTAATCCCCCGCCGTTCCTGTAATACTAAATGTGGATACCGCTAAGTGGGTCATTTGGATCCTCTTACTCTATTTAGAGCATTTGAGTAGTTTTAGAGCATATAAAGATTTAAATTTAAATATTGACTCCTTATTTAGAAGAGAGAAATTTATTCAATTTTTTTTTTGAAATATGCTACCTTCTTACATGCTAGACTAAGATTCAACTACAAATTAAAGTTAAGTACCACTTACAAACATTTTTCTTAAATATCAACACATAAAATTCAATCATTCAAAGGCAAGTAAGCATTAAGTTCATTAAAGATTCAAATGTCCTTAACCACAAATTATCAACCTAGCTTATAAGTCAAAAATTAAGCATTAACAAAAGATTAAAAACACATATACAAGAAAATCACAAACAATGTGCTCAACTCATCATAGTGATAAATTGCAAAAAAAATTTAAGTGTAAAAATCCTAAGTGCAAACAACCTCAAAAAAAATTAAAAATTAAACAAAGACTAGAAATCACAATAAAAATCTAAATAAAACATGAAAAATAAGATCTAACTACATGCAAATTCAAACACTCACAACCTCCTCCACCCCCCCCCCCACCCCTCCACACTTAAGCTTCACATTGTCCTTAATTTGAGAAATTAAGCATGTCGCAAAAATAAACACAACATAAAAATAACTACAAAAAATAAATAAAACTAAAAAAAATTTGAAATAAGGGAAAGACAACTCCCCTTTTATATCATAAATGATTGTTGAAGGGAAGAGCTTCCTACACCAAACCTCCATTGTATGTCTTTGAAAGGACCATTCCACCTTGCTTTCAACATATCTTGAAGTAGCTTTAACCTTATGTTGATCAATAAAACAACGTCTCCAACT
>CATIWK010170892.1:0-13620 GCA_949634005.1 Mallotus japonicus
TCATTTAAAGCATTTTCATAATTTAAAGATCTAGCTCATTTTTAGATTTCAAACATGTAGAATTAGGCCCACTAATTTAAGCTTTCATAACATATAAACTTAGCCCACTTAATTAAAATTTGTAGATTAGACTAACCTAGAGTTTTTATGCTTTGAATGTTTGCATTGCTTATGTGTAATTTCATGATTAGTTTGCCTTTGGGATTTATGGATGTTTAAATTAGGGTTTAATATGGAATTGCATGTAAATAGAGGATAAAAGAGTGATTAATAAAATAATTCTAAAAGAACACAAGACTAAGAGAAGTTAGTATTCCGTACCCAGAATTTCATGGTTGTGGTGCTAGCTTTCTTTTAGAGAATCGAGTACCACCTCCAATTTTGTCCCAGTTATTACCCTGGGTGGCGACTCCATCATCTCCACGCTATGTCTTTGTGATATAGTAGTGTGTTCCCTAGAGCCCTGAGCTCAAACAGTGTCGAGGTTGCAAGAAACTTGGGCGCACGCTAAACCCCGCCGTCTACAATGTGTAATAGGCAAATTTGAAAGTTGAGGGGTGCAATAGACCAAAAGAGTAAAGTTCAAGGGTTAAAAAGAGCATTCGGCCTTTTTTAAACAATAGACCTTTACTAGGTGAACTTGTTAGATATTTTAGGATCCTATATACTGCTTCGAAATGTTCTTGTCCTGGTGAATGCATGAATTGAATAACTCAATTTACAACAAATGCTATATCGGGATGTGTATGAGATAAATAAATTAGTCTTCCAACAAGTCTTTGGAATTTTTCTATATTTATCACATCTTCAGTTTTAGCATGCTGTAATTTCATATTCAGTTCTGCTGGAGTTTCAGCTGCTTTGCATCTGAGTAAACTTGTTTCATTGAGTAAGTCAAGTATGTACTTGCGTTGAGTAACAAAAATACCTTCCTTAGACCTTGCAAACTCCATGCGAAGAAAGTATTTTAATGTTCCCAAGTCTTTAGCAAGTCCTTTCTTTAATCTTTCTAGCTCGGTATAGTCATCACCTGTCAAAATTATATCATCCATATAAACAATTAAGATAGCTATTTTCCCTTAATTGGAATGCTTATAGAACATAGTATGATCTACTTGACTTTGGCAATAACCATGGCTTTTAACTACCTTCCCAAAACACTCAAACTAAGCTTTTGGGGATTATTTAAAATCGTACAAGGATTTCTTCAACCTGCAAACTTTATTTTCACCAAACTCTTTTTCAAAACCCTAAGGTAAACTCATGTATACTTCCTCTTCCAAATCTCCATTTAGGAAGGCATTTTTTACGTCTAACTACTGTAAAGGCCAGTGATAGTTCACAATTAAGGATAATAAAACTCGAATTGAGTTTAATTTGGCAATAGGAGCAAAGGTTTCTTGATAGTCAATCTGAAGGTTTGTGTAAACCCTTTTGTAATGAGTCAGGCCTTATATCTCTCTATACTACCATTAACATTGCATTTTATAGTAAATACCCATTTGTACCCCCACGATCTTTTTATTTCTTGGTAAGCTGACTGCCTCTCAAATACCATTCCTTTTTAAAGCATTCATCTATTCTATAACTGCTAACTTCCAATTCGGGTCACCAATAGCTTCTTTAATGGTTCTTGGAACAAACAAGGTAGATACATTTGAAGTAAATGCTTTATAATTTTTAGAAAGTCTATGGTAGGATAAATATTTGGCAATGGGATGTTGGGTGCAGGTTCAGGTTCCTTTCCTAATGGCTATAGAAATATCAAGGTCTGATGGAGGTGAATGAGAAATAACATTAGGACTAGAATTACTTGAATCATTTGAAGGACCTTCATTCTGAGACTCTGATTGGTTTTCGGCCATAATGATAGGTAGGTCTCTACCCTTTTGCTAAATCTTTTTTCAAGAATGAACCCTGAGCTCACGTTCAGGATTTGTTTTCCCTTTTTGTAGTATTTCCCCCCCCCCCTATTTGTGACCCATCTAATGGTGGCACATTTTGATTATAATTATCCTCACTGTCAAAATTTTAAATATTATGTTCCTGAGTCTATTTTTCAATAACAAAAGGATCAAGGATAATGGGATTTGGTAACAAATAGGAAATTTCCCAAAAATTTTCTTCTTTATTTTTCTGCCCCAGAAGATAATTTTTGTCAAAAAAGGTTGATTTTCAAGAAAAGTGACATCTAAACTAACAAATATATTTTTTGTGTGGGCATTATAACACTTATATCCTTTTTTATTTGGGGCATACCCTATGAAAACATACTTTTCTGCTCTAGGATTAAGTTTTGATCGAAACTTGTTTGGTATATGAACAAAAGCAGTGCACCCGAAAACTTTTAATAGCAAGTCAATATTAATTCTGCATGCAGGAAATGTTCTTTTGAAATAATCTAGAAGTGTGATATATTTCAAAATATGGGTAGGCATTCTATTAATCAAATAAGATGCTGTCAAAACAGTATCTTCCCACAGGTATTTAGGAATGTGCATAAAAAACATTATTGTAAGAGCCATTTCAAGAAGATGTCTATTCTTTCTTTCTGCAATCCCATGTTGTTGAGGGGTATCACGAAAAATAGATTGGTGTAAAATACCATTTTCTTTCAAGAAATTCCCCAAACATTCATTAAAAAAAATTAGTTCCATTGTCTGAGCTAAGGATACTGATTTTTGTTTGAAATTGGTTCTCAATCATTTTGTAAAAATCTTGAAACAAACTTTTCACTTCAGATTTTTCATTCATCAAATAAACCCAACACAACTGAGTATGATCATTTATAAAAGTGACAAACCATTTTTTTAGATATGGTGGTGACCTTGGAAGGTCCCCAAACATCACTATGAATCAGATAAAAGGGTTTTGATGCACGATATGGTTGTTAAACAAAGTAGTGTAATGGTTTTAGACAAATGACAACTTTCAAACTGAAATAAGAAACAATCCAATTTTTTAAACAAATCTAGAAACAAATATTTAAAATAAGGAAAACTAGGATGTCCTAATCTCATATGCCAAAGCATTATCTGTTTATTAACAGAGATTGAACTAATACTACTCAAGCCTTAAGCTATTTTATTCCTGAATAGATTTTCATCAAAATAGTAAAGACCATTAATCATCTTAGCATTGCCAATCATCCTCCCTGATTTTCGGTCCTGAAAATCACAATGAGTGTCATAGAAAATAGCACGACAATTAGTATCTCTGGTTATTTTACTAATGGATTATAAATTGTAGGCTAATTTAGGAACATGTAATATGAATTCAAGGATAATATCTTCTGAAATTTTTGTTTTACCTTTTTCCTATAATAGGTGAGAAACTACCGTCTGCAATTCTAATTTTTTCATTCCCAGAACAAGGTAAATAACTATTAAAGAGATGAGATGAAGAGGTCATGTGATCAGAAGCTCTTGAATCAATGATCCAAGGAGCAAAATTTAGACTACAAGATAGAGCATTAGGATTACTACCTGTTTGAGCCAAAGAACCACTAGGAGTACCGAATGAGGAATTGGACTTTAGCAATTTTAGGAGATGATCCATCTGCTATTTACTGAAAGGACTTGTTTCAGTTTCATTTGCCATAAGAACTGTACGATTAGATGTTTCACCAGGCTTTTAGCTCTTCTAATTTGCTGGTTTCCCATGAATCTTCCAACAGTTTTCTAGAGTATGACGTGGTTTTTTGTAGTAATCACACCATACTTTAGACTTTTCAATAAGTGCTCTGTTAGCACATGCATCAAAAGTCATTAAGAATGAATTCTCAACAGATATGGTAGTTTCCTTTTTTCCAAGCATAACATTCCTACGACTTTCTTCCCTTCTAACCTCAGCAAAGATCTCACCAATAGGGGGCAGAGGCTGTCGACCACTAATTCTCTCCTTTACTTCATCAAACTCAACTTTTAGTCCTGCAAGAAATTTATAGATTCGATGGTCTTCTGCCATTTTTTTGTTATGTTTGCATTCTTTTGGTGATTTCCATTCATAGTCATTGAACATATCTAGATCTTGCCATAACCGCTTTAAAGAATTGAAGTACTTAGTAACACTATCCTCTGTTTGATGAAGTTCACCAAGTTTTATTGTCAATTCATATAATTGGGACTGATTTTGCATATTAGAGTACAACTAATTAATATTATCCCAACGTTCTTTAGCTATGGAATAATATATGTAGTTGGAGCTGATGTCTTCCTCCATGGAGTTTACAAGCCATGTCATGACCATGGAGTTTTCAGCATCCTAAAGAACGTATGAGGAATCCTCTTTTGCTGGGACAGTCTTCTCTCCTGTTAGATAACCAATTTTTCCACGTCCTCGAATATACATTCAGACATATTGAGACCAATGCAAAAAATTATCCCCATTCAATCGAATATTTGTGATTGAATAGAGTGAAAGTCAGAGTTGGGTGTATTGGTTCTAGGGTTTTTTGGGGGCGCAGTAGAAGAAGTGGAATCATATGAAATTTCTAACATGGTGAAAATGGGCTTAAAAATTAAGAGTGTATGTATGAATCAAACCAGCTCTGATACCATGAAAACTAGAGAGAATATTGAGAACTATAATTTCTCACTTCTAAATATTATTGATATACAACACCTATATAAATAGGTAATACAAGGCTTCGTAAAGGAAATAAATCAAATATACAAAGTAAAGCATAATTATTATTGATAGTTACAGTTATTTTCCTATTCTACAGATATTGACTAATTTCATAATTTCAGCTAATTTACAGCTAACATATCCCTGAGAATTAGACCAAATTTCCAGCCTGAGAATTACTATTTCCAAATTTTATCCATGGATTTGGTGTTTTGTCAATAAGTATTATGAAGTGTTAGTAATGAATTTACAAATAGAATGAATAAGATGCATAATAAATTATTGTGGCCAAATTTTCATTAAATAGTTTGATGGTTGGTCTTGAGTTATTGGTCAAATCATAAAGAGGGGATATGGTTACGTTACTTAGGATCGATCATGTTTATTTTCTGAATCACTAATTAAAGGTTTGAATTTTTGTAGGCAATCTTATTTCTGATCTATTTATTCTTAGGGTTGGTGTCATATTAGGAAGATTTTTTGTCTCTAAGAAAATGATTTTTTGTGTATGAGAAAATGAGTTTGTAAGAGTAATAACAATTTTGGCCTAATGTAGATGATATAATTTGGAGTGATGTATTTACAATATTTTGTTCTCTTCTTCAACGAATTTCCAGTTGTTTTAGTTAACTTGGCTATCTACATTTTGTATTTTTTTCCCAACCATCCTGGAGACATTTCCAAAGCTGTTGGTTTTCATTAATGCCCTGGCAAGGAATAGATTATTAAAGCTGCATTTACTAGTAGTTCCATTGCTTTATTTCAATTTAATATGATGTTGGTCTCTTATAAATGAGCAACTCTATTTTTTTTTCAAATTTTTCCACACAATGAAAAAATTGAGAATATCAATGATCACAACTGGACATTACGTTCAGAGGAGGTTAGTCTTTTTTTAATCTTTTTAGTTGTGTATGTGATGCGGGTTCAGATGAAATATAAAAACCTTCTAAACAGGCAAGGAAGATAATAATAGATGTATTCCTTTTATTTGACTTGCACTAATATGTGCAAAACACATATTCTTTGTTCACTTTGACCATCTAACCTTTCCATGTTCTGGTTATATACGTAAATTGAGAATGATAGCACTCCAATATCAATCACCTATGAGGTACATGCTCAAGCTGCAGTGACTGATGTTTGCCATGTATTCATCCATCTTTTTAGCGATTTTTGTTTTGGTTGTATTATTTACTTCTTTCAATATTGCCTTAAATTCTAGAAGAAGAGAAAAACCTTGGTCCTAATGATCGCTTGATTCATGTTCATCCTTTTATGAAAGACCCTGGTCAAAATCAGGGGGATAATTTTATAGTTTAATTTTGGTTGATATTGCCATTTCCTTATTCTTGCAACTACTAATTTTACTTTTAGGTGTATTTCTTTTGGGACTGATTGTTATTTCCTAACAACTAACTCCATTAGGCATGTTTGCTAGAGGAGGAACTGTGTATCACATTTATAAAATCATGTTGAGTAAAAGAGTGGCATTCATTAATTGAGTTCAGCATTTGACATGTTTTAACCCTAAAAAGAGGTCAGTTGTTAATAGAGGGGATTAGGTTAATAGTGTGTAAAATAAAAGATATTAAAGGATTTTTTGGTAGAATTTTTTTTATCATCCACCACAACTATAACTATTTGTTGAACTTTTTGCCACTAAATTATTTGCACAATTTGTTGAACTCTGTACACATTAGTAAATCTTTTATAATTTAGATATTACCATTAACCTTTTAACCGTTTCTCCTGTAGCATTCCACCCATTTATATAATGTAATTCCACAAGTGCCAAGAGGGGGGGGGGGAATTGGCTTTTTGAATTTAATGGGTGATTTTCGTTTTTCTCACAAGAGCAATAAAAACAAAGTGAAAGCTGAATAAAATGAGTAACAAGAGCAAGAAATACACCAAGGATTTATAGAGGTTCGGCCCTCGAAGCCTACTCCTCTCCTCAACCACAAGTTGAGAGTTTTAATCCACTATCAATCCACTTCAAGGTGTAGATCAAACCCTTACAAGCTCAAACAATCTGCCCAAGTGTTTTCCTAAAGGCTTACACTCAAACCCACTTGCTAAGAACACTCCTCTTAGCTTACAAGTATTTAAAACCCTAACCTAACTCACTCACTCTCTCTATTGAGCTATTGAATAAAGGAAATAAACACTCACCAACCCTTGCTCAAGAACACTCTTAAGATAGATAGCAATAATAAGAATTAAAGATGAAGATTTAGGTGGTTGAAGAATTAATTTGAAGATTGAATGCTCAAATAATGCTTTAAGAATGTTTGCTCCACTTCATTAATTCTCTCCAGCTGATAAATGTCTTCTATTTATACCCACATAGAAAAATATAGTTGTTGGAGGTGTAATAAATGCGAATAGATCTGTTGGAACCACCCAAGAAAGTAGCAGGTCGCGACCGTGTCATGATCATGACAAATTCATCATGGTCATGACAGTCCGAGGGCGGCAAAGTAGGAATTTGAATTTTCACGCGTCATGGTCATGACTCTGGTGGTGACGATTCGTCATGATCATGACTATGGTTGTGACTGGCCTCAAGAAGTTTTCCAAAAATGGAAATTTGGATTTTTGTATTTGTGCTAGAAAAATTATTCTAATGATTGGAAATCACTTGTGATCACCTTAAATGAAGATTTCAATCATTGTTCACCAAAACCTACTTCCACTATTGTCGAAAAAATTCGATCTCCGTTTTTGCTCTATGTCACAGTCATGATGCATTTTGTCACTGCTTGTGCCACACTGATTGTTGCTTAAATATTGAGCTGAAAAATAGACACTTAAAAAGAATAAGTTAAATCTAATTTTACTTAATTCCTTGTGACTATCAAAAATGACCATTGTACCCCTCAAGGTTCAACAATCTCCCCCTTTTGGATAGTAACAAATAGTCATGTAAAATTAGGCTAATAAAATGAGAGAGAAAAAATTCTCCCCCATAAAATATGCCCACAAAAATAAATTTTGAAGCTCAATGTGAAAAACCATTTTATAAACATTAGCAACAAGTCATCTGTAAGAGACATTGTAAAGAAAAAAAATTGATATAGGCAATGGCGATTATTTTCCCAAAAGATGACAAATATAAGCCTTAAAAAGTAATTTAATTTAGGTCAAGGTTGAAGCATAAAATTATGACCTTTAAGAGAACCAAGTCTCAATTAAAAAAATTTTGGTAGACAAGATGCACCTGCTAATTTACCAAAATAAAAAAAATGTGAAGGATAAATCAAAAAGAATTGCTGGCCTTGCATACAAAACCAATTATCACAAAAAGAATTGATTTCTCACTTGCCATTCATTGTGCAAGAAATCGTAAGAAATGTCAACATATCAGAAAGAAAATAAACCTATATCAGTTCAAATGCAAACTACATTTGATCATCATAATCAAATAACTAGCACTTAACCATAATAAAAAGACAGAGCAAAGATATAATTTGACAAATCTAATGGCCATGAGATGGCCTAAAAACATAACCTGTAGAAACAGTATATCCAGCCAATATATTTATTCTAACAGCTTCAAAAACAGAAATCCAACCACATCCAACCAAACAAGCACAAGATCAGAATTCATAAATCAAAGAACCAAAATTAATAATAAATATCTTCATATATCCACAAAATTGTCAATAACAGTAAAGGTATAGCAAAATGACAATTGATATCAAAATATCAGTTGATATCAACAACTGATATCAAACTATCAACTGAACCTAAACAGAGTATTGACCAAGCACCAAGCCTAATTTTGGCGATAATTCTCCCCCTTTGTTATTGTCAAAAAGATCTAAGCGGGGGAAAAACTGATCACAGCAACACAATAAAGGTGTGACAGGCATCAACCATGAAAAGTTCTAAAATAAAATTATGAAGTTTGTGATTTTAGTTAAAAAAAAATGGAAATGCAAAATGCAAATAGCTAGATGCTAATGCTAAGTATGAGAGGCTGGGAGGTGGTCTTTCAGGTAGGCCACATCTGTAGCAAGGCTGGTGACTTTCTTGTCCAAAGCAATAAGGTGAGACCTCAAGATGGAAACAAACGTCCTGAGAGATCCAAACTAGGCATCCAGGAGGTCTTGAATCTGAGCAAGCAGGGGTTGAACTGATGGTTCATCTTCATCATCTTCGTCAGGTGTACCCAGACGGCTCCGCTTCTTAGAGAAGGAGGAGGAGGCTTCGCCTTTAGCTGTCCGCTGGAATTCAGGGGTGTCAGAGTCCAACCGAATGGTCTTGCCTTGTTTGTCTACTTCCCTCCAGTGAGTTACACCCTTCATTGTGAATTTCTTAACAGCGAAATTGCATACCCAAGTATCCAGATTGAGCTTGTCTTTTGGCTTGATGGGAAGGGAGTCAGAGCATGTGTCTTCAGGACCCAACAAATTTAATGACTTGGAGAGAATGGTGATGTAGGCGCCAATCCTTATTTTCCCTGTCTTGGCAGTAGCAACACTCCATAAGTGTTCTGCAAATAATTTGGATAGAGCCACATTTGATCCTTTCATTCCACACCATAACACAAAGAGCTCCAATTTTTAGACATTGCTATGGCTCTCCCCGCGGGCCAATACAGAATACGAGAAAAAGTGATGCAAGTACTTATGCACAAATGAAACCATACTTGAATCTCTTACAATTTTAGGTCTAAATTTATCTTCCCCTGTCAACTCTAGCCAGGCCTTGTGTTCATCAAACTGTGGTTCATCCTTGTAGACACAATGACCTACTGTGGGTAGGCGAAGAGCATCCCCCAACTAATCTAAGGTTAGGGCTTTATCTTGATTACACAGCCTAAAGGATAGTGAATTATCCTTGTTTAGTTTCAGGGTGGATAGGAATTCTAAGGTAAGACTAGGAGAGGTGGCTTTATGAAGTTCGACGAAACCCCTGAGCTTCATCTTCTCAAGGAAATCGATCATTCTATCTTCATAACCCAAGGTTTTCATAAAATCCCAATCAAAACAGCGTGTAGAGAAAATTTGTTTGGATGAAAGAAGTTTGTACCTATCACTTTAATCCTTTGTTTTGAGCGAAGATGGCAGAGAAACTGATGGGCCCCGATTCTGAAGATGCTTTTATTACTTTCCCTTTTTGGTCGACTCTTTGGAAGATGACAAGGTGGAGGAGTAGCAAGGAGTGGGGACCGTCTTTGGTGGGTAAGAGATGAGAAGAGAAGAGGATAGAATGTTGTGTAGGAAGAAAATTGAAAAGGACAGGTGAGAGGGAAGGGGTGTACGGCGCAGACATATGAAAAGGAAGGAGGATTTTAGGTTATGATGCAAATGTCCTAAATGCCCTAGTAACCCTAGGTGAGTCATAAGCAAAAGATATCATGTCATGATCATGAAAAAAAATTTATATTGCAGATAAAAGTAATTTTGTCATCACTGATGACACAAGTGTTATAGCCATACTTAAATAGGCAAAATCAAATGAAGTGTTCACCTGACTTTAAAAGAAATTTTAATGCAATTTTAAGTCAATTAAGCTTATTTTTAATGCAATTTTAAGCAATTAAGCTGATTTTCAACAACAAAAAATGCAATCAGTAAATAACTTTCCAAAAAAAAAATATTCACTAATGAAGGTTTAAAAAAATGAATTTGTCATGAATGAATGTATCCCCCACAATAATTAAACTTTGAACTTTGGTTGAGTCTTTTGAATCACATTAGGGACAATGTTAATTTTTCAATAAAATTAATCAAGGATCAAGAGTATATCACATTGGTCACTCAAGGTTCAATCAATATTGTAGACGGCGGGGTTTAGCGCGCGCCCAAGTTTCTTGCAACCGCGACACTGTTTAAGCTCATAGCTTTAGGGAACACACTACTACATCACAAAGACATAGCGTGGAGATGATGGAGTCGCCACCCAGGGTAATAACTGGGACAAAATCGGAGGTGGTACTCGATTCTCTAAAAGAAAGCTAGCACCACAACCAGAAAATTCTGGATTCGGAATACTAACTTCTCTTAGTCTCTTGTTCTTTTAGAATTATTTTATTAATTACCATTTTATCCTCTATTTACATGCAATTTCATAAAACCCAATTTAAACATCCATAAATCCCAAAAGCAAACTAATCATGAAATAGCATATAAACAATGTATCATTCAAGCTCATAATCCCTATGTTAGTCTAATCTACAAATTTTAATTAAGTAAGCTAAGTTTACATGTTTTATTTTATAAATGAGCCTAGAAAGCTAAAGGGCCTAATTCCTAATCAATTTTATTTAAATGACTCTAAGTCTATTTATTTTAATTCTAAGAGTGGGCCTAGGTTTACAAATTATGAAAATGCTTTAATTAATGAGCTAAATCTAACCAATTTTATTAACCAAAAATGGGCCTATGTCTAATTAGCTAGGTGGGCCTAAATTAATTCTAACCTAAAATCTAAGTTAATTATGAACCTAAAAACCAAATTAATTAGTTAATCCTAAAAACCCTAATTATTAAAAGTGAATCTAATAATTAACCTAAAAAACCCTAATTATGAGCTTAAATGCAAGAAACACAAATCAAATATAAAAATAGATCTACAATAAATAAAAAAGCATAAAAACATAAAAGAACATAAACATTCAAACAAAAATAGATCAAAATCATAAGAAACATAAAAAACAAAGTTATTTCTAAACCTATTTAATTTACATGCATCCTAGATTTAAGTCTAAAACCATCATTCATTTTATTAAAACTTTACCAAGTAAACCTAATTACTAATTAATTAATTAAACTACACATCCACTCATAATTTTTATTAATATCCCACTATTTGGGCTATTACAAGAATCTAATAAAAAATAAACATAAAATAACATTAAAACAGTATACAATAAATTATGAAATACAATAGAATAATAATAAAAAAAATAAAACCTAAAACTAATTAATCATGGAAATCATACATGATTACTTGAGATTCACGTCTTGTTTTTAAGTCACTCCCTCCATTGAAACATACAAAAAACAACAAAATGATTAGTATATATAAATCAACATAAAAAAAAAGAAGAAGAAGAAGAAATAAGAAATAACAAAACGAAATAAACAAGTAAAAAAAGGAATAAAACACTGATGCAGTATTGATGGCTCCTCAGAGTAGGTGATTTGCACCGTTTGGTTACTGGAATTTGTCTAGATTGTTGAACTTCGATTATCTCTTTGAAGACGACTATGTTTCTTAAGATCAGTTAAAGAACTCTTGTGCTTGTGTGTGCTAAGTTCTTTCGTAGAAGACTTTAAAAGAAGAAGAAGAAGTGAAAAGCTTTTGATTTACAGCAGAGAGCATTCACACCCTTTTTTCTGGATCCCCGTCCTCTCTAAAGCCCTCCCTTCAAGCAGACTTCACATTGGTTTATATAGAAAACCTTAGAAAAAAAACCTAGCAGAGTCACGTTGGACTCTGTTGCATTAGGAGAGATTGAGTTCCTCCTGTGAGGGACTCTTTCTCTCTGCTAATCAGTAGTTAACCAAGAGTTAACCACCTAAATACATCAATATCTCATCACTGAACCAATCAGAATTGAGATACTGAGTTTTATTTGCATCAAAACGCTGAAAAATCAGAAAACAATCCCTATAAAAAACCAAAACCTTTCAATTGAGTCCTTAAAAATACTTTTAGAAACACAGTCAAGCCTTTTCGAGATTTCAAATTCAAATATCCCGAGACTCATTTTAATTTTCTCATCATCGGAGTTCTCTGTCGCATCAATGCTCGGCTATCCCGAAATTGGGTGTCTACAGTTGCCCCCCTTTGTCGCTGTTTGTCGACAAATTGCGGGAAAGCAGAATACACACAATTTCAACTATGCATTATGCTGACTCGGAAAACACATTATACTCGATCGTATAATGTTTGACATGAAAATGCATTGCACTCGAGCGTACAAATATGAATTTTGGGAATACTGTATTCGGACATACAGTGCGGATTTTGAGAATACATTGTACTCGGTCGTATAATATGAATTTGAGAATACACTGTACTCGGACGTACAGTGCTGATTTTAAAGATATACTGCACTCAGACGTACAGTATGATTTTTGAAAATGTATTGTACTCGGACGTACAATACTGATTTGAGAATTCATTGTACTCGGACGTACAATGTTGATTTTGAGAATACACTGTACTCAGACGTACAGTGCTGATTTTGAGAATGTACTGTACTCGGACGTACAGTATTGCTTTTTTGAATACATTATACTCGGACATATAGTGCTCATTTTGAGAATGTACTGTACTCGGACGTATAGTATTGCTTTTTTGAATACACTGTACTCGGACGCACAGTGCTGATTTTGAGAATGTACTGTACTTGGACGTACAGTATTGCTTTTTTGAATACACTGTACTCGGACGCACAGTGCTGATTTTGAGAATGTACTGTACTCGGGATTACAGTATTGATTTTGAGGATGTACTGTACTCGGATGTACAGTGCTGCTTTTAAAAATGTATTGTACTCGAACGTACAATAGTCATTTGAGAAACACATTGTACTCGGACGTACAATGCTGATTTTAAAAATGTATTGTACTCGAACGTACAATACTGATTTGAGAAACACACTATACTCGGGCGTACAGTGATGATTTTGAAGTATCATGTTATGCAATGCAATGCAAAAATCAACCTTGGTGCAGACTGATTCTGATGATTTTTAATAATTCACTGAATTATTAAATCATGTCACAGTTTTCTATCTTAATTAGGAACTAATTCCCTAAATAATTTGCAATTTAGGACTAAATTGCAAGGAAAACTGTAGGACTTAAATGCAAGCAAACCTGGAGTACTAAAGTGGATATTTGCCACTTTAATAAAAGCTTGTTTTCCTTCTCTTTTGCCGATCCATTCTCCATTATTCCTATTTCTTCTCTTCTTTTTTCTTTCACTTTCACTTAGATTTCCAATTTTCTTTTCTCAATTACTTCT